>JAOSBP010000206.1:2547922-2563889 GCA_027563825.1 Erythroxylum mucronatum
CGGTACGACCGGTACCGATACAGTTCCGTTCCAGAGCCCAATCCGGTACCAAGTCCGGTACGGTATTCAGAACATTGGTCTACACGACGGAGTAATGTTAAAAAGGCGCACATGATGAGGTGCACAGATGTATTTGCTGCCCTTTTGTCGCCTCTTTTTTTTTTTTTTGGGTTTAATTAAAGAAAGGAAACTATTGCTGACGCCTCAAGAATGTCACTAATCCCTGAACATTTTGAAGCAACAAGTATAGTCTTAGGGCTAGGTTCTTCAAAAGAGACCATAGAGTCATAGTTGAAAAACCATACTTAGCGAGGAAGTTCGCACATTGATTAGCTTCACGAAAAATATGCTGGAGAGAGCAACACCAATCTCTTGCAATTAACGTCCTAATGTTCTCAACCAGAAGAAACATAGGGTGAGATTGGGGGCAAGAATTCAGCATCAGAGTCACCACATCTTGAGAATCAGATTCAACAACAACCCTTCGGTAGCCACGACCTCATGCCTAAGTGCCTGTAATTCGGCTATAGTAATAAAAGCATGACCAATATATCACGAGAAACCAATATGCCAACGTCCATATTCATCGCGAATCAGACCTCCAAATCCAGCATCACCCGGGTTGCCAAGAGCACTGCCATCCACATTTAATTTAACAAAACCCAACGGAGGACAATGCCAAGAGTTCCACAGATTGGTAATGTGAGCGGGAACTAAAGTAGGATGAGAAAAGGCCAAGCTACAGCCGTTGATCAACATGGTATGCCATTGACGTTGAGCAAAGGTGGGAATCGCTTCGTGTTAAAGAACATCCTTATTTCTAGCACACCACACAACCCAACTGCTAGTCACAATATTCAAGACATAGGTATAAGGTAAACTAGGGTCAAAGATATGCATGTTAAGTCAGTCATCAATAGAAGATGAGAAAAAGCAACCTGAAGTGTTTTCAAGAATTTGGTGCCAAAAATACTTTGCCCATAGCCAATCTCTAATGGCATGAAGAGTGGTTTCATTACTTTTTCCATATCGAGAACATAATGGGAAGTGTATAAAACCACGACCATAGCAAAGGGAATTGGTTGGTAAATGCTGCCACCTTATTTACCAAAGAAAGAAACGAAATTTCTGGGGTAGGCATAGTTTCCAAATTCGACACCAATTTTTATGAGGGTCAGGAGGATATGGTACACGGGTGAGGAACTCATGGCCAGACTTAACCGTGTAAGACCCTATGGAAGTTTCTCCCCAGATCAAAACACCAGGACAAGTACGATAACGAGCCACAGAAGTAGTGAAGATTCGCTTTCGAACTTCAAGGTCCAAGGGGGCACTGATAGAAGAGAAATCCCATTCACCATCTGAAGCGAGTAAATGATGGACTGTAAGATCATGATCCTGTATGGGAATATTATGAAACAGACGTTGGAGAGGAGCCTTACCAACCCATCTATCAAATCAAAAGGAGATAGTACGACCATCTCCCACATGCCATGCAAACCCAGCTTTCAAGAAAGGGATAGCACGTTGAATCACTTTCCAGCAAGATGAGGCATTAGAGGGTAAGTTAGCAGTCAAAAGTGTTTGGGATCGTAGGTATTTGCCCTGTAAAACTTTAACCCATAGCTTATTATCATTTTGCAATAAGGACCAAATAAGCTTACCAAGCATGGCAATATTATTATCTCGAGCAATCCGAAGGCCTAAACCGCCCATATCCATGGAGCTACAAACTGATTCTCAATTAAGAAGATAAAGCCCCTTGCCATTTCTCAAAGAACTCCATAGGAAAGACCGACATGCCTTATCAATAGAACGACAAACACTTGAAGGCATCCAACATGTCTACATCGAGTAGAGAGGGATGGTTGAGAGAGTGGATTGAACAAGAGTGTGTCGAGCAGCTTTATTAAGTAACTTAGCTTTCCAGCCCTAAAGACGACCCTGGATTTTATCCAGGACATGCTGAAAATCACGATTGGTTTTACCACCATGTAAAGGAACTCCAAGATATGTCCCCAAATCCTTAGTGAATTTAAGGTTAAACTGTCGACGAAGAGAGTCCTTGTATCCGTGAGGGACACTAGGCAATATGAAAGTCCTAGACTTCTGAGCATTAATAGCCATACCAGAACAAGAACAGAATTGTTGCATAGTGGTTAGAACAGTCCGACAGTCTCTTCTGGTGGCATAAGAAAATAAGAGAACATCATCAGCGAAGAATAAGTGGGATATAGGGGGACTCGTGCCTGAAATCCGAATAGGCCTCCAATCATTAGACAACATTTTACTAGATATTAACAAGGACAGCTTTTCCATACAAAGCACAAATAAGTAAGGAGACAGTGGGTCGCCCTGACGCAGACCTCTTTGAGGGCAGAGAGCCGGTAACCGAGAACCATTCCAGATTATAGACAACCTTGAGTTAGTAACACAAGACATCATCAACTATTCTGTATCGTTTCTGTATGGTTGTTTTTCTGTATTTATAATGGCATTGCTTTCTTCATATAGGACATCTTGCACTGCCATGAAAGGAAATACCATAAATAAGAACACAAAAATAAAAACATAAATAAAAATGAACCGAAAGTTTTGATGAATTTCGATGTTGTTATTTTCGGATGTTAATTGAACCCCATTCTCAATGCTTAACCAAAACAAAATATAGATGGATGGACCGAAACAAAATATGGATGGATGGGTTAGAGTGAGAAACTCATGGGTTTGTTTTGTTTATTGACCACCAAAGAAGTAAGTAGTGGATGTCGTTATTGTTGGCTCATGCCAAGAGAGGATTCTGGAAAGGAATTGCAAGAATAATCCATGAAAGAGAATATAATAAATAAATAAATAGCGAAACTCGCATGCATCGTCTGAGGAAGATGATACCTCACATAACAGAACTGACATCGTCTGCGAGATGATGAGGCACACACGCGCCTCACACGATAGAAATGACAGCGGCAGGCGCGTGCTATGAACGTGCCCATCGAGTCATTTATTTGTTTATATTATTAAAAATAATTTTATGGGTTTGAATATTGGCCCTACTTAAGGTATTTTATTTTAGGTCATAACTTATAATTCATTAGTAAATTGATAATTTAAATTAATTAATAAAATAATCAATTAATTTATTTAGGTTTATATGCATAAAAGTTGAGCATATGTTTGCTATGCATAATATAATTTTGTGTCATATTATGTTTTAATTGGAACTTTAACCATTTATATTATGCCATGCTTGGAATTACATTTTTTTAATTATATGTTGAATGTGCTACATGATATTATGGTACTTTAGAATAGTTTGTTAGTCATCAAAATGACCAAACTAATTAAATTAAAATTTGTCATGTATGATAATTGTCCAATTAAATATTTATTGCATGGAAAACTTGTTAGTCACCAAAGCGACCTAGCTTGAAAATATTAATCATTTAATTGTGAATGTTTAAATTATTCATTATGATATGATGCCAAAATGATATAAAGGTTGAACTGAACAATTAAGATTATTAATTACAACACGAGGAGGTCACCCAAAGGTGGACCATTGCTTATAATTAATGACATTAAAGGAACTTTGTCAACATATTTGATTAATATGATTGTATATTCAAAGATAACATGCATGTTGACTAGAATATGATTGATTGTCCATTATAGTAAACTATATTTGCATAATGATAGGTTACAACTATATATTTAAATTTCACTCAAAGGAGAATTAAATGCATAATCAAAGTGTATTAGTTAGTTTGAATCCATTTAGGTTTACTAAAAGCATTAACATGTGAGCTATATGTTGTGTTTGCAGCATCTACTAATTTGTTTGCTTTAAGAAATGGGCTGATCAAATTCAATGGTCTCAACTATGTTGATTGGTCCGAACAGCTCCAGTTCCAATTGGGTGTAATGGATTTGGACTAGTCTATAGTTTCAAAAGCAAGGTCCGCAACCATAACTGAGACTAGTTCTGAAGCTGACAAGTCTTATTATGAGGCTTGGGAACAATTTAATAGGCTGAGCTTGAATTTGATGCGAATGATGATCGCCAAAAATGTAAAGCCGTCAATACCTAAAACGAAATATGCAAAGGAGTTCATGTTGAAGCTTAAAGAATACTCCCAATTTGATATAGCTGACAAGTCCATAGTAGGGACTTAATGAGTGAGCTGACGACCAAACAATTTAACTGGTCACAGCCTATTCATGATCATGTAACTCATATGTCAAACCTAGCTGCAAAGATGAAATCCATGGGCATGGATGTAAGTGAATCCTTCCCTGTACAGTTCATTATCAATTCACTTCCTCTTGAGTTCGGCCAGTTCTAGGTAAATTATAACAAACTTAAGGAAAAATGGAACCTTCAAGAAATTAAGGTCATGTTAGTTCAGGAGGAAGGGAGATTAAAGAAAATGAAGGAACATTACGTTTATCTCACGTTTCATCAAGGAGCTAGTAGCAACAAGAACAAACCAGGAAAGAAAGGCAAAGATAAGGACAAAGCTCTCAGCAAAGTTAATAAGGGTTGAATCCATAAATATAAGAGGTGTCACTTCTACAAAAAGCCTGGTCACTTCAAGAAGGATTGCCCTCAAAGAAAGGCTTGGTTTAAAAAGAAAGGCACATACTATGTCTCAGTATGTTTTAAATCAAATCTTATTGAAGCGTCTAATAATATCTGGTGGTTAGATTCTAGTGCAACTACTAATGTGTCAAATGTTAAATAGGGATTCCTTTTAATCCAGACCATAAACGGAACTGAAAAGTTCTTGCATATGGGGAACATAATGAAGGCACGAATAGAAAGTATTGGGACGTACAGATTTATTTTGGACACTGGGTGTCTCCTGGATCTAAAACAATGTCTTTATGTTCTTAATTGTGTTAGGAATTTAGTTTCTGTTGCAAAGTTGGATGATGATGGTTTTAACTTTAAGATTGGAAACCGTGTGTTTTCTTTATGTAAACACAAGTACTATTATGGTTCTAGTAATTTAATTGATTGTTTATATCGTTTCAATCTTGATGTTGATTTTGCTAAATCTTTGTTTCATGTTGACCATATTATAGGAAATAAACGTAGTGCACATAAAAAATGTTATGTTTTTTTGTGGCATAAGAGATTAAGTCATATATCCAAGGAAAGAGTACAGAAGTTAGTGAAAAATGAAATCTTACCTTAATTAGATTTTGCTGACTGGGATATATGTGTGGATTGCATTAAAGGTAAGGAAACCAAACAAATATCAAGGAATCCAGCCATACGAAGTAGCGAATTAGTTGAATTAATACACATTGACATCTATGGTCCTTTCGAAGTTCCTTCTTGAGGCAGCGAAAAATATTTCATTACCTTTATTGATGATTTCTTACGATATGGTTATATTTATCTGCTACATGGGAAGTCTTAGTCTGTGAACATCCTAGAGGTGTTCGTTAATGAGATAGAAAGGCAGTTAGATAGAAAATTAAAGATAATGAGGTCTGATAGAGGTGGTGAATATTATGAAAAATTTGATGAAAATGAATAATGTCAAGGTCCATTTGCAAAGTTTCTTGCAAGTCGAGGCATATGTGCGCAATACACAATGTTTGGTACACCGCGACAAAATAATGTAACCGAAAGGTGGAATCGTACTCTTACGGATATGGTACACCACAACAAAATGATGTAGCCTAAAGGTAGGATCGTACTCTTATGGATATGGTACACCGCAACAAAATGATGTAACCGAAAGGTGAAATCGTACTCTTACTTTTAGGGTTGTCTAGCAAAAGTAAGACTGTATAATTCACATGAAAAGAAGCTTAATGTGAGAACCATCAGTGGTTATTTTATCGGCTATTCCAAAAAGTCAAAGGGGTATAGAATTTAATTTTCCTAATCATAGTAAACAAATCAAAGAAGCAAAGAAGAGAGGAAATCAATCCTTACAAAACTATCATGGATTCAAGTATGACAAAATAAATTGATCAATAAATTGTCTTACAAACTTAACTTTCTGTTGTCTTGATCCCTTTTTCTCTTCTTGTGAGCATCTGCATTTTGTACATATTGGCTTGCGTCTATCCTTCTTCATATACACCTTCGAATATGGCGTTTTACTTGGGCATGGAATCAGGTCAGATGGCAACAGGATGCGGCCTGAGCCTGCTCCAAAACGCATCATTTTATATTTTCAAAACGTCATATGGACTAGGTTATTTGAGTCGGATCTTAGACCGCCTTTCAAATCTTAGGTCGACATTACGTGAGCCACAAGGAATAATTATTTTTGTCAAGTGGCTATTTTACATTATATTAAATTTTATTATTTAATAAATTAAAAATGTTATATACTTAAAATGATTCTGAAGTTTTAATGTACAAAGGAGTGTATAATTATTTTAGAATTTTTGATATTTAATTTATTAAATAGTAAAATTTACATCAAACATAAATATTATATGTGACAGCTTAATATCAAATTATTTTGGTTAAAAATTAAAAGTTGAAATATTTTAGTTAAAGATTGTAATTTTGTTTATAAATAGCTCATTTAAAAACACTGCAGGTATATTTGGTATTAGTCAAACTCGAGCTAATTTAAACCATTCGAGTTTGACAAAATTAGGAATGATAATAGATTGAGTAGGGTTTGGAGTTGAGGCCGGGCTCGAGGAGCTTTATTGTAGGCCCCCGACCCAAACATTTGAAATATTTCAAAAAATTGAGACTAAAACTAAATCCGTGATCCAATCAAATCAAGTCGAGACAAGCTCGAGCCGAGTTTAGACACAATTGTCATCTTTAGATAAAACTCAAGCTTGAAAACCCCAATCAACCCAGGCTCGATACGGAAACACAATTGGTTTTCATGTAAAAAAACCCAATTGGGGCCTAAATTCAGACCCAATTATCATCCCTTGGCAAAACTCAAGCTTAAAAACCCAAATCAACTCGAGCCCGGTTTGCCAACACCATTGGCTTTCATGTCAAAAACCTGATTCAATTATTTTCTTTTTGCAGTTGCTAACTATATCATTCAAACTAAATTGATCAAATACACAATAGCGTTCCAACTAGTTTTCTTTATACATTATTTTTTCAGTCTTCGTCACAAAAAGACAACATAGAAATAGTAAACGTACATTACTTTTTTACTGGCACGTAAATCCAAGCCATGTGGGTTTTGATTAGAACTTGGAAAGCTTGGAGCTTCCAAAGCTGCTGTCAATGGCAGCCCTGCCCCTGCATCCTTGTAAACCACTTTATAGCTTTTTCTTCCAAAGCTTATGGCTTTTATGAATCAGTACTTGTTTTGTTCTTCTCCTGGAAATTCGAATCTCACTTATAACCTGACCATTTTCAGCTCATGTCTTCACTTTTTTTAGCGAGTAGTACTTCAATCTTTCAGTCACTAGCCAATTTTGTTTTCTATCAGTAATTAGTACAATAATTTCACTATTTTTTATATTGACAAAATTTATAATCAATCGTTTGAATAAATTATCATCTATACATAATAATTCCTAATTCACTCATTTAAAATAAAAATTTTATAAGCTAAAATTTTAAAATAAAGTGATAAAGACTGTCTAATTAATATTAAAATTAAATAATTTAAAATTATATTAGTAATTCATTAATTATATTTTTAAATTTTAAGTAAGTTAGAATTAAGAATAACAATAGGTTGAATTAATTTAATTTTTAAAGTTAAACTCAAACAATTTAAAAACAACAAATTTTAATAATGTTAATTTGATTAATTAGTTTTAAATCTTTAAAATCATCAAATTAATTTTTAACTATGAACGACTTAGGCTGATTCGAACTAAATTGGAATGAATTGGACTATCTTTAATTACAGTCCCTCTTACCAATGTTAGAACATGTAACCTTTAAGTTGGGAGGTTATGTAATTTCACAAATATCATGACTTAGAAGTTCTTGAAAATTTTTCTTTTTGTTAAAGTTCTAATTTTTGCTCTTTAGGTTAGGTTTCGCTCCCTAGGTTAGGTCATTATTAGTATTTTGTATTTGCATCTTTATTGTTTGTATTCAGTTTGTCATTTTTTTTAACTTGCATTATTATTTTCTTGTCAATATTTATATGTGGGTTTATCGGGAAACAGCCTCTCTACTATGTAAGGGTAAGAATAAGATTGCGTACTATCAGACCTTCCCAGATCCTACTTTACTACAAACTTCAAACAATGATAATGAAATCAATGATCATGACTTAGAAGACATGATTTGGATAAAGCAAATGTTCGTACCCCAATAATTGGAAAAACATATGGGGTAAGAGCAAAGGAACGAAAGAGAGGTATTTTTGGAGTGGATCATTGCAAAGGTGTCGACCTTTTCCTCAGCATTTCCAAAACCTAAGAGGATTTATGGACCCAACCATAGGATATACCGTAAATGTGAATTATTTCATGGATACCACAATAAGCTTCCCTTACTTAGAGAAATTGATTAACAAAAACAACTTATTTATAATAGAATACTTAAAATATACATTATTAAATTTCAATATTTCAATTATTTCTTAAAATAAGGTACAATATGTTATTGACAAAATATGAAGATATAAAAAATTAAAAATAATAAAAACTTATTCGTATTTTTTGTTGTTACGTTATTGAACTGTTAAATTTTTTCTATTTAATATATGAATAACAAAAGATTTTATGAAATTTAAATTTTATTTTACGTGGGTCATTTAGAAACAGTCTCTTAATTAATTAAGAGTAAGGTTATGTATCATCTTAGGGAGAGTTCTAGTGAGTGTTGTTGTTATATTATTATTATTATTATTATTATAAGAAATGATCAGAATTTTGAGTAATGTTGAAGGAAACTGTAACAATTAGGAGAAAACACAGAAAGAAACATACCAACATTGAGAAAGTAACTAAAAAGAACAGATTCTAACGAGGTAAATCGGAAATGGACTCCTCTTGGATCCTACCTACCATGGCATAAACAGCAGCTGCTACTTCTTTGACTGAACTCAGCTTACACTCATCTTCAACCTGCCTCAAATTATCCAAATACAGGTTTCATAATTGTCACCAACAACAAGAACATGGAAGGTGATAAGTTTTTTCTTGTATTTTGGATTTCCTACTGACCTTAACACTGAAAGAATAGAGCACCATGTGCTGAGCAGTTGTGACATTCAGGTGAAGAACAGTGAGACGAAGTGAGTGAAGTCCTGATACCATGTTCACGAGCTGTTTTGGGTGCCTTCTTGATCGTACTCTGACGTTTGCATGATTTTCCACCATTGTCACCTCAACATCTGCCATGGCTGACGATTTCTTCTCAACCGTTGACGATGATGAGTTGCTCTGATCAGATAAGAAGAATTCAGAGAAAAGACTAGAAGCTGGGTTATTTGTGCTTGTATGATCTGTTTGCTCTTTGTTTCGCTTGTAGATTTCCATGGATTGGAGGAGACGCTCTAGATCCTTGACAAAGTTAATGGCACCCCCTACGATCGATGCCTGGTCTCCCTACATCAAGTAACCCAATGAGACGGTAAAAATTTTCCCAGGAAACAAACAGTTACACATACGTGAAAGGATACGGCGTACGTACTCTCTGAACGTAAGAGGAAGGCATCATTGAACGAAGAGCAGTCAAATACTCGCTCATTTGCTTTCTCCTGTTTCGCTCCACAGTAATGTGAACCATTCTCTGGTGCTCAATTTGTTCCGTGTTCTTGACGTTTTTGCTACGTCTTCGTTTCCTCCGGCCTTGACTGATGGCCGGAGGAACTTCCCCTGTGAAGAACTCGCCTCCTGCAGATAGTTCTTGGGAGAAAGAGTTGGTCTCACTTTCCTTCACAACAGTTCCCACTGAAAATGCAGAACAAGCGCATGTATCAGATAAAGTTTCTTGGTAAACTTTACCTTCTTCCAGGCCAGAGGATATGTAGATATCCTTGCAACAGCCACAGCTCAAGGGCTCTTGCTGGAATATCACAGTTTCTAACGCCATTTCTCTATCTGCGTCTCAGGGACTGTCCTAAGTTGTAGAAAAGGTAGGTGGTGGAACAAGTTGTAGAAAAGGTAGGTGGTGGAACAAGATCATCTGTACAATTTTATGGTGTCTTATTGTGTCCAGTAAATTTTAGTCATTTATTTATATAGCTTCCGCGTGGGCTCCACATAAATAAATGTGGAGTCCATATAAATAAATGACTGAGATTTATTAGACACAATAAGATATCATAAAATCTGAAGGTGGTAAGCCTGATATAATACTAAATGATGAAGAATAGGTGCTTTTGCTTGTAGATTGTACTAATCAATGACGAACGTAAAACTTGGGGTTCTTAGGGTACCTTCATTATACAAGAGCTTCAATCAATTATGTCTTCTAATATGGTGCATCATTTCTATGTCTCCATTTCTACGCCAAGTTGCATGCCAGGTCTTGTACGTATGGTAGACAGATCCTGAAGATTTGACAATGGATTTGTCCGGTTAGGATTTAAAATTTATTTGGAAATTGTGATTTTTTATTTTATTTCTTAAAACATGTCATTATAATCTTGATTTTTTTAAATTTAAAAATTAAATTAATTATTTTTTATATTTAAAATAAAATTATTTTAGATAACATTTGAATCAACCGGTCAAATTAATTTTCCAAACTCGAATATGTTCTAAAAATTGTCTTAAATTTGCTGTCATCAAATACGATTATATCACAAGCCTATAACGTTTTATATGTTTAAATGTCAATTTTTAAGATTTTCAATTAAGATATAATCTTATATATGAAGCATACTTTGTTTAGATATAAGAAAATCTTAAGAGCTTTGATAATCATGAATCGAACTTCAACTTTGATAAAAATAATTAAGAAAATGTTAAGAGTGCTTTCGGATTGGTCAAGCCAGAGATTTGACTCGAGTCTAAAACACACAAGTACATATCTTACGTGGCAAGATCTGAAGGGTTTAGAGAGTAGAGAAAGGAGCGGTGAAAGTGAAACAATGAGAGTCAGAAGATGTCTGGCAGGAATCTTCTCAGTGACTAGACGCAAAATCATCTGGTTTATTTTAATTATATTTTAAATTTTATAATTTTATTCGAACTTAACGGTACCAATTAAATCTTTTAAATTTTAAATCTTTTAATTTATCTATTTAATTTCCTATCACATTTTTAAAACATTGATCTTGTGTACATTAATTTAAAGGTTTCAAATTAGAGATGTGATTAAAGTTAAATTTTATTTTAATGATTAAAAATGATAAATTAAAATTTGAGATATATTGACCCTACAAATATTAATTAGATTTAACTCATCATTTATCTCTTACTTGATTTGATCACTTGTCAAAAAAATTACTTATACTAAATTTTATAAATTGTTCAATTTAAAAATTAAATTCTATCATAAAAAATATAAATTAAGGAAATATTAAATGAAACAGCCAAGCTCCAAATACGTCACTTTTGAAATTAAATATTAGTTTGATTGCCCTTATTTATATATATTGTTTTTCATTTTTGGTATAAGACATGATAAGTGGTTTCTTGAGTCTTGACCCCGTCACTATACAGCTCAATATGGGGTCGGTTTGGTGGTTTAGGAGACATAATTTTATATTAATCTGGAGAATTGGAATCTTATCGACTTAACTTTAGAATAATCCGGAATGAATCTTGCCGGAGTTCTTGTCCTAAAAGGTGGAATCAATCATCCCAGTTGTCCCCACACCGAGCTCGACCAGATTGTGAGGGGTTAAATCACGGTTTAATCTCAGTCGACCACCTAGCAGAGCGGCCCATGCGCTCCCGTTATCGGGAATCGAACTTTGGTCCTTATCTTAAGTTACCCTGCTAGATTACCAATCGAGCTACCCATGCGGGCATCTTGCTGGAGTTCTTGTTTTCACATGTGGTCGTTGTCGTCATCATAATACTCAGTCTGAAATTTCGCACTGAAGCGAGATCTGATAGTACGCAGCCTTATCCCTATAAAATAAAAAGACTGTTTTCGATAAATCCACATACAAATGAGACAATATAAGTGTAACGCAGGTTATAGAAAAAAATAGCTAAACAACCTCAATAAATAGAAATCATAATAAAAACAACAAAAGATATAGATATATATAAAATAATGAAAATAAGACTAATAATAATAATACTAAAAATGCTAATAAAAAACTAATAAAACTAATATAAATATAAAAAACAATAAATAATTAGATAATAATAAAAATAATAAAAAAACGAAAAAAAGTAATAACTAGTGCGCTAATCGAAGGGATCCTCGATCATGTAGAAACACACACGCACTTGTTGTTAGGTATTGGACTAAATTATTTTTTGGTCAATTTTGGATGGCAACAATTGAAAAGAAGGAAAAATAAAAATGTACACGGCAATTATTTTTTGCTGACTTTGTGAGTGGAGGTAGGCAAATTGACTTTGCCCAATTGATGGACAAGTTGGCCTTTTGCCAACTTGAGAATTGTACTATAAATAGGGCTGGGTGTGAGAGACAGAATATGACAATAAGAAGAGAAAAATTAAGTAGGTTTGTCATGAATAATTTTTGAGGTTTACACACCTCAAAGGTTTTGTGGGTATATTTTTCTTGTGAGGTTTCGTACTAATGTTTTCATATTAGTAGAAGTATTAGAAGTTCGTGGACGTAGGCAAAATTAAGGGCGAACCACGTTAAATTTTTGTGTCTTGTTTTCTTTTGTTCGCGAATCTTTTGCAGTATTACCAACACTTGTCACGGTAGAAGAGTTCACAAGGAAATTAGTGAAGGGGATGGCAAGAAAGTCTCCGGAAATTAAGGAAATAAGAGGAAAAGCCTGAATACAAATAATAATAATAGATTAATAATAATAATAATAATAATAATAATAAACTATTAGTAGTAATAATAAAATTAATAATATTTATAATAAATAGGTGGATGTCAGAAACTGAGACAGTATTAGGACTAATATAATGAGAAGCAGTTCAGGTGATGGTATTAATATGAGACTTGTTCCGTTGGTGATCGGAGATTTCCTCGCTTCCTCGAATCCTTCTAAATTAAGGACTAGAGTTGCGGGTTATATAAATTTTTTAGTTGAGATGAGATGCAAAGAATAAAAAGACACATAAATTTATTAATATTGATTAAATTAAATTCATCAATATTTTTAAAACTTGATTGGAAGTTGAAATAAGACAAAAAAATTTAAGGTTTAACCAGTATTAAATCGTCAAAAAATTGGCTAAAGATTCAATAAAATTAAAAAATTAAAAATATGATTAAAATAAATTACCTTTATTTATCAAATAATTTGAAGTTTAATTAAAAATTTATTAAATAAAAATTAATTAGTTTTATTTAGTTTATAAAAATTATTAATTTACAAAAAATTGACTGATTAATTAATAAACTTATCAATTTTTAAGAAGAAGAGTTATTAAAGTAAATCGAACAAAAAATTAAAAATTGAACTAAAAAGTGACAAGATTCAAGATTTTTACAATTGAATTTAAGTTTTTTAATCATTGAATTTCATCACATAATTTATGATCTTTTTTTTAATTATTATTATTATTATTATATCAACTCCAAACTCTAGTGATTAAAATGACTAATTATAAAAAATTAACATTTACTTAATTTTATAATATTAACTCAAATTTCAAAAAGCGATACTAAAATATTATAATTTTCAATTTTTAGTTAAAAAAACTTGGCGAAATTTTTTGTTAATATACATGACATGAAAAGTCATATCAAATTAGTATTTTTGCCACATAAATTCTTCCTATTTTATTTATAAATTTTTTAAAAATAATTTGTTTTACTTCATTATTATTTGAAGTTGTTCATTTTTTAATTTATTAAATAAAAAATTTCACATATGACTAAACATAATATGTGTCAACCATGTAATACAAATACTAATTTGACATAGTTTGTCACGTCATCCAGATTCAGGAATAACTCAATGTCTGATTATTTTTGTTAAAAATTGAAAATTATAATATTTTAGCTCTATTTTTAAAATTTATATTAATATTACAAAATTAAATAAAATTTGTCTTTTTTACAATTTAACTTATTAAAAGAATAAAACTAGTTTGATGTCCGTCTTGACAAACATTATGTTTTGACAAAATTTCAAGCATTAATGAAATAAATACAAGTAATTCATAGTCATCAAATTCCTACAATTACGCTAACTATTGAAACGTCATGCATTTCTAACTCTTCCCCATCTCACTGATTTTTGTGCTTTATTTAGTTAATTTAATGATTCCATTGATCTAATCAAGACCCCGTATGAGCCCCAAGTAGGGCACATTGAGTACATCTTATTGTGTCATGTCTTGCTTGATATGTTTTCGCTGTTTTGATTCGAAGAAGACTAATTTTTCCTTTTCTTTCGTACCATCTTAATTTTAATGGATTAAATTTTTTTTGTTAAAAAAATTAGGTTTTGAGTTAAATTCGTACTTTATAATTTAATTCACCCCAAAATAATTAAATAATTTTAATTAATTAAAATATTGTAGCTTGACCGATTGCAATCTTTGTTGACATTTGCATGGATTTGTGGCAAACCCTTCAGTTCAGTACGTCTACTTATGTGCATAGGCTAATTGATACATTTGATGTTTAGTGGACCATGGTGGTTGTCTTCTTCACTTGGACATATGCATCTAAGTTATTCGAGTCATCTCAGCCGTACAAGCGTCACGTAAATTCAGGATCTGATTGATGATTCTTCTCTCTCGGGTTCTCAAAAAACAGAGCTCGCACTTGAAGCAATTCTTAGATGCTGACTGTGTTATGTTCAAGAATTCTGTTGGAACATGAACTAGCTTGACCAGTCCTTTCTACTCAATTATTAAGTTTGCAACACAATAATTATTGCTAGCAACTGATTAATTAATCAGATTTTAGATATACAAAGTGAGTGGCACTGTTTATAAACGAAAGTATCAGGTACATTTTAGTAGTCCCAAGTTTGATATGAGTTCGAGTTAAGCCTTTTTTATTGTTTATTTAATTTAATTAACACAACACGATGTCCTTGACACATTTATGGCCTGTTTGGTAGAATGGAATAGCCATTCTAAGGATAAGATATTCCTAATATATTCCCGAGACAGTGTTTGGTGAAAAACACATGCGGAATAACTAAGCATTTGGTTTACCTATTCTTAAAATTTGGAGAATACAAAAACCCGACCCCAACCTATCTTTACCTAATCGACGAATAGCTGATCCTCTTCTGCTCTTGTTGAAGACGACTCTACCCTCTTACGTTCAAGCCTTCAAAACAACTTATCCTTCTTAGCCTCCGAAACAACTTATCCTTCTTCGACGTTGAAACATCTGCGAGCCTCCGAAACTTCTTATCCTCTCACGTTCAAGCCTCCAGAATCTTCCACTTCTTCAACTGCGTGATTCTCGAATCGAGTTCGTGATTCCAGCATCCTACACAAATGCTTGATTCTAGGTAAGTATTTTGCATTGTTTCAATTGGGTGATGGGTGTCGAAGGGAATTTTTTCATCTGGGTATTTCCAGCGGCGACAAATTTCATTGGGTATTTTGTCTGGGTATTATTTTCGCCCTAATTCTAATTTCCCGTTCGTCTTCTTTTACTTATGCACTTCCATGTCCTGAAATGCTGGTCACTTCCTTTCTTGCATTGAGTTCAGCATCGTGTGTTTATTTTTGAGATAATCATTGGCAGCCTTTGTAAATTTTCTTTTCTTTCTTTTCTTGAGAAACTACTGATATCACTTCTGTTGTTTTTATGCTTGTTGAGCAGTCACCTGATGTTGGAATCTCTGAAAGTGGAGTGGGTTGGATTTTTTTTAATTATTATTATTATGTCATGTGTCAAGAATTATTGCAATACATAGGCCGGTGTTGAAACTGCTCAAGTTTCCATGCCACTGTATCCTAT
>JAOSBP010000206.1:2564009-2577135 GCA_027563825.1 Erythroxylum mucronatum
GGAGTAGTTGGGGTCATTGACCAGTCAAACGCTTGAAACGGCCATTGAGCACTTCATTTCTTTTCCTAGTTGCTTTTAAGGGTAGGGAACTGATTGGAGGACTAGTTTGAGAAATATTATGACCCAGTTATGCTTTGTTTAACTTCTCGTTGTCCACTAGAACCAATCTCTTGAAATTTTTTAAATGAATATTCCTAGTTGCTAACCAAACGCAGCATAAGGGTTGGATGCATATTATTGCATCTTTTAGTTTAAATGAAATTTTTATTTTTATTTTTTATTTAACATAGTATAATATTGAATAATATCTGATTTTTTCTTTAAATTTTTTATTTTCAATTATTTTTTCTTTCTAGAAAGAGAATGCAAAATGTAAGAGGAAATATGTCAACTATAATTTAAAGTGAAACGACGTCGTGTAGAAAAAGTCGGGTTCGTTCATTTTGTTTTTGTTCCCGAGTTAAACCCCTCGTATTAGGCCCAGAACTAAAGCCCCTACTACTTACCGGTCTCTCCTCCCTCCTCGCCGCCGCAACTCAGGATAGCTATCGCCGCCGTGGACTCTACGCATTTTGTTGAATTCCTCTTATTCTCTTTTGCCATCACCTTCTGGTTAGTTATCTGTACGAAATCGATTGTTTGGTTAATTGATTTTATGGACTTGATTTGGCGGGATGAGAAGTGTTAAACCCTACGTGATACCTATATATGCAGCATATATAGTTGGGATCGAAACAATTGAAATGTGAATAATTCCTGCCTTTTTTATCGTAGAGTAATGATTTTAACTATATAGTCGTTTTGTAGCGAACTTTTTCAATCTATGGAACCAATATTCTGAATTATTGATTTCTTTTCTCATTTTTGATGTTCCAGCTGTTGCTTTACTTTAAAACGACTGTCTTTATCTATGGCGTTTATACGTAGTCTGTCTAATAGAGCCAGCCTTGTGAGGAGAAGATACCATCCATCTTTCAGTTACATTCTCCACAATGATGATCAAAAACATGACCAGACAGCCGATGAAGGTCCATCTCAAGGGCAAGGAATTGGTAGCTATGTCCAACAGAGGGCTTTTGGAACCAGCTTCAACAATTCATCTGGAAGTAGTGCTTTATTTCATCATAAGAATTGCTTGCATTTCTCATTTCCATCGAGCATTGGCACGTCATTTCTGCGCTACATGTCAAGCACCACAATTGATGGAGCATCAGAAAGGATTGAGGTAACAGATGTCCTTGCAGATGCAGCTGAGTTCCTGACAGATACTGCCACTCAGACAGTGGTTAACCAGGCCCCAGCTGTTAATGAAGTTGCTGTTGCTGCTGCTGATTCTTTCTTTCCTGTAGCGGCCCTTCAATATGTTATTGATGCCGTCCATTCGTTTACTGGCCTAAACTGGTACCATTCTTTTGTCTCTCTCTTTACTCTTCGTGAGATAGATATAATGGACTAGATCAAGATTCGTTGGGAATGGTAATATAAGGTTTTAAACAAGGAAGTAATCCTTTTTTAGTAAAAAGAATAAAGTACCTGATAGTGCTGTTCAGCAGAAGTCCAAAAGATAAAAAAATTGTTTTGAATTAAATGGGACAAGGTATCATAACTTGTTGATGCACTCTACGTCCAAGTTGTATAAGATGGGATGCTAAGATTAGCTTTTTTCTTGCGTTCTGAACGTCTGCCAGGTGGGCTGCAATAGCTTTAACAACACTTATGATAAGAAGTGCGACAATTCCACTCCTAATAAATCAACTGAAATCAACTTCAAAACTTTCTGTAAGTTTCTTTTCTGCACTTGGTACTGAATCTATAATTTGATCCTCTTTGCTTGTGCTACTGTAAAATTTTTCTCTGTACATATATGTCGTCCATGGAAGGGGACCAGATCATATATATGGAGAACTTAGTGGTGAAAATGTATGATCTTAAAACAGCCATTATACCATTGTACAAATTGTGCACTATTGTTTACTTTATCGTGGAATTTGAATTTCTTCAGCTACAATAACTTTCTCCCTTTTCCTCCAAGTAATGGAGATGGTTTATAGATGAGGATCTCTGTTTTAGCACATATGACTCGCTGAGCCCAAATCTCATCATGAAAACCTACCAATAACTCATACCAGCAAGGCATGTACCAACTTCCAAAATGTACTAAAACTATGATGCAAAAGGTGATGAATGTAGATTTGCTTGCCTCTTTCAGTGATAGCATGCGGTAACCCAAAGTCAATCTGCTTCATCTAAGTTTTTCGAATTAGGATATACACTTGTAAGGTGGTACTGATGCTCTTTAAACAACTCCCTGCATTATAGAAGACCTTGTCAATGCATACAAGGATTGTTTTTGGATAAGTAATTGCAATTTACCCCTTTAGGAAAGTTATTGTCGTCACTGGATGAGTAATGTCTTCTCATGCTTAATAACTGGATGATTCCTTGCGTTGCTGCCATTTGATACTCTACCCCTCTCCCTTTCTTACTGTTTTGATACGCTATCTTTGTGAATAAGTGTGATAGTTTCTACACTTCATGTGGTAATCTTATTCTCGTTATTGTCTAGGAAGTTTCTCAACTTTCACGTGTTTATATTTTTTTCAAAAGTTTTGTTCTCAAACTTCTGGAAGGTTTTTATAAATTACAATTTTAAGTTTTTCATATACCTTTTATGCAAAGAACTTCATTACCCAGAGAATGCTTTAGTTGCTGTCTCTCTTCTGATTTTTGTGCTATTTCTGCAGATCATAAGGCCACAGTTGGAGGAAATTAAGCAAAGAGTGCAAGATAGGGTATGATTCTTGGTTCTTTCATTACATGAATGATATCATCAGTACTTTTTCCTATAGATAAATGATGTCTCTTTGTGTATGCTTGTCTTTTCCATTTTTGAATCTTAGGCCTGAAATGTGGCAATGTGGTAAAGTTCAAAAACAAGAATATTTTCTTCCATATTATATACTATAGCAAGTGAAATTATTTACTTCATTGATAGCTAGAAACTGGTTCCTATTTTGTTGACTAAATGTCAATTTTCATTTGAACTAAAATATTTGCCTCCAATATTACTTTGAGATTGCAATTTTGTTTTTGTTTTCTAGTATAGGAGCAATATATATCTTTATTGAGAGAAGAGTAAGATTGTAAAATGGTGAATATTCAAGTTTCACTTAATATTAACACCATCCTAATTTTTATTAGCATTTAGACCCAATTGCTATTCTTACAGGGTATGGATCCTAATGCTGTTACTGATGGTCAGAAAGAAATGAAGAAGCTTTTTAATGAGTAAGTAAATTATTTCTTTTGCTTTAAGGAAAATAGTGGTTGCTAAATTATGTAAAAGACTTTTAATAGGCCTAAGAACTTCTGTCATTCATGACTGAGGCAAATATAGAATAATTATGAATTTCTGCTACTTTGATGTGCATTGATGAGGGAGTATGTTGTCCATGCTTGGGGCTTACAGTGCTGTGAATGCATAAAGGCGTAAGGGTTATCAACTCTTTCATTCTTTTAGGATATTTCCTTGGTATATGTAATTTTTTTGATATGATGCAGCTTTCTTATTCTTATGATGGTTGACTGCTTGAAAGGGAAAGAGAACTTTTACCGTAACTCTGTGATTTATAAATGTAGCATTCTTTTGATTTGCTGTGTTCTAGAAGTTCACTTGTGAGTTATATATGTAGAATTCTTTTGAATATTTAAGGTATGGGTAGACAATGTCACTGTCGTTGGCTTGAGATGAAGCCGTCTCTTTTTCATTTCTTCGTTGCTATCATCTCTGACTTCTGAGATTATTTTTCCACATCCTAAATCCATAGTTGTTTCCTCTGAAGCTTTTCGGTGGAATGAAGTTATGCCTGCATACTACAGTTCTCTAGTTGTCTTTTTCATTCTTTAGGTTGTTATGAAGTTTTTTAACATTAAAGTGAGTTCTTTTACTTCTTTGAAGGGGCTATTTATTCAAGGTCCTGTCTTTATTAGCTTTTTTCTTGCAGTAAGTTATGCTTCTGTCCCTATACTGCTTAAATATCTTCAGAATTGATTTGGCATTTTGCTGACCTCATGACTTTTTTGTCTTGAAGATTTCAAATATGGCAGAAAAGGTGTTGTCCTTTAAAACTGGTGGAGCATCCTAGTTCATTGATCTTACAACCCCTGATAATTTATACCTATTCCCAGTGTTGACACCATTGACTTTATTGATCACGGTGGAGGTACGCTTCTTTGTATCATTTAAACTAGAAATGATAAGTGCTTGGTTTTTTTTGCTGGGGTGGAATTAGCTATAGCTTGTATATGGCTTTTGAGTTCAAACTATCTAATTTTGCGGATGGACCAATAATCTGTCCCTTAACCAATGCAACATGTAAGAAGGATTGGAAGGAAATCCTATAGCTGGAACCATGAAGAATGTATCAAGGTTTGGCTGTTGTTTCAGTTCCTTTGACCATGAGTTTCCTGAAGGTATTCTTATGTTCTAATGTGTGCATAATATTTGGTAACATCTTATGGCTCGTTACTGACCCAAGATTATAGCATTCTTAAAATGTCATGGTGTCAGTTTTTCTCTGGATAGTTATCATATTTGGGAGCTTTCCTTATTCATGATACCCGATTTATTGCCACAGGAATCTTGTGATGCAAAGCGAAAGAACATGAAAAAAGCATTGAAATCATAAAAGGAGCTTCTAGAGTTCATGTTTAAGTATCAACAGGTTCTTGCTGAGACAGATGCAGGTGAAATTTAATGTGGCATATGAAACCTTAATGCTTATGTATTCACTTCATGCATATTATATGCTTGTAGTTTGTGACTTTTGAAAGGTTTTTGCTTCCATCTAAATATGCTATCTAGATGTAATATTTATCCTCCATATAATCATGAAGTCATCAGGTTTTGAATTTTTCTCAGGTATATTGACTACACAACTAAATTATTTGTATGATTTTTGCTTGTACACCTTATGTTTTTACATCCATATCAGGATTATATGTTCTCTTTCCTAAAGAAGAAACTTTAATAAAGATGGTGGCACTTGGAGCTTATCTAAAATTTTGCTTGCTTTGGAGAATTTTAATTTATATATAATTAATTTACTAATTACATTATAATTGATAGGTTGATTTGAACTTTATTATATATATTTATATATTTATGTAACTATTATTTTTTGACACCGTGACTTTAAATTTTATTATATATAACAGAGGAAGAATGGCAAGTTGAGAAGTCACCCAACCCCCCTTATAATATAAATGTTTTCTAACAAATATAATAAATTATAATTTACTTAAAAATTAATATAATTATTAGATTAATTAATATTTAGTATTACTGACTAATTAGCTCATATATATTTTGCCATTTTTGATTAATTTTAATTTATATATAATTAATTTCCTAATTACATTATAATTAATAAATTGACTTGAACTTTATTATATATTTTCATATATTTATTTAACAAATCTTAACGAATCCGAAATTCATATATACTTCCTACAATTAATGCTTTTTTGGTTATGCTTAAATAACAATTAATTAATATTTTTCAGTTCATAATAAACAGTTAATGTTTTTAACTATCTAATCAATTAATTTTTATTCACCCTTCATATTAATTATTATACCCTTAATTAATAACAAACTTAATCAATAACAAAACATTTTGCATTTTTATATTCTACCTTTTATATTTTCAATAAAATATATTTAAATTTTCTTTATAAAATTTGCCTAGCATATTTAAAATTTATATTATTCGATAACTATTCTTTCCTTACATTATAACCCACTAAATTAACTAGGCATTATTACTGTGCATCGCGCAGTTTTACTCTGCTAGTTTTTAATAAAAAGTGAGCCCCACTGCCATATGACAATTAGGGCCCACTGTTTGAATTGTAAAACAGTATGAGTCCCACTTACCGTAAGATACATAGTCTAAAATATATAACAGTAGCCCATTGTCACGTGAAAATGAGACTCACTTTTAGATTAATTTTTTAAAAAGCTAATTTTGTGATAGTGAGACCCACTTTCTATTAAAATAAAAAATAACAACAATAACTCTACTGCACAAAGCTCCCCGCTTTGCGAGGGTCGGGAATTGATAGATGATTATAATGAATCAAGATCCAAATTATTAACGTAATTAAATGCTAAAATAAGGATAAGTTGAAAATTTTGAAGTTTAATAAAGAATAAGAAAAAGAAGCTTTAATGACTCTCAATAAATAAAGATATCCAGAAACTCCTTAAAATTAAAAAGAGATCCCCTAGATACTAGTTTAAAAATTGAACGCGAATAACATGTGAAACTATTATGCACTAGGTTGCGTTAGTCACAAGTATTTTAACACTAGTGTGCACATTCTAGAATACGCTCATATCTAAGACCATGGATCCTACCATAACTTCGTGAAGTAGGACATGACTTAAGGAATTTCCATATTTGAGACTAAATTCTTCTACAACTTTAAGAAATTTGATATAGCTCCTTGATTGTAGAATATTGAAAGAAATTATTACTTTTTGGAAGATAATCTGTGCTATATTGATATAAATATGGGGGAACCATTCTTTCTTTTAAGGAAAGGAATTTTCTTTTCTTGAATTTTGAATATGAGAACTGCAAATTACATGTTAAATGGACAGAACAATTTACTTCCTTTCTAGTTTCTTAATACTTCAAACATCATGTAGACTTTGTGTATCTCTTTGCAGTAAACTTCGTTCTTTCTCTTTGCAGTAAACTTCATTCTTTCTCTACCATTTTTCTCCTTGACTTGTTTTTTCACCATAATCTGGATAGTTACGTAAACAATTTTCTCAGCTATCAAGCAGAAAGTAAAGTAGACAAATTTTATTTTACTTTTGGCTTTGTTTTTGAAAAAGTGTATTAGAAAATTTTCTATCTAAACAATTCAACAGAGTGGCTTCAGTGACCACTACAACTAATCCGAAGGTAATTTATACTTTAAATTTTTTCCTTAATTCTTTACAGCTCAGGAGGGTGTTCCTTTGAAAAGTTTGGGGAAGGCGTTGAAATAAAAAACTCTTATCTCTAGTTTTTGTTTGTGATTTGAACAACAGGGATGTTCAAAACTTGGGGGGAACGTCAAAGGCCAGCATGTGGCTCTACTACGGAGGATATAAGCCTGAAATGTGAGAATATAGATTCTTGCTTTATTTGCTTTTGTTTTACTTATATATTAGGTTTTTTTCTTCAGTAAATCAAAATGTGAGACGGAAAGCATTGGCTGATGTAAGCACTGTTTGAAGCAAATTTTCCAAAAATATGACATGCGATTCCTCTGAACCAATGTAAGTGGCTCTGTACGTGACAAGGTGTCTTTAAGTTGGCAAGCGTACTATTTTACATTTTGTTCCTGTCTCGTGATGCCATTTGTTTTATGCAAGCATTAAAAACGGTCCAATATTTTATTTTTGATGATAACTCGATTGAACCACATAATTTTTTGAATGATAACAAATGTTTCATGAGTAAGAATTCAAAGAGTTCACTTACATTATTGAGACATGAGTTTGTGTGTATCAATTTGAATATTTTTAGTACACTTATCGTATGTGCTGTTGATGTTTCTTCATTCATATCCTCATGAAGGAAGTCACTGCCTATTTTAAGGAGGGTGAACCAGGCAGATACAAAGAATGCAAAGGTTGTGATCTTGTTTGGGTGAATAAACACTAGATAAAATGTTATGCTAAACTTTCATAACAGAAGCCAATTGATTTTTGAAGTTTTTAAAATTTGTTCTTAATTAACTTCATTGTGGATGTAGGAAAACAATGAAAGTCTTTGCCAAGAGAATCAACGATTTACTTAGTAAAGATGTAGTTATCTCATCCTCTATGGTGCCTATTCTGCTGGTCTAGATACATTTAACAGACTTTTGTATGAGTGTTCTAAACAAATTTGGACTTTTAAACATTCTTCCTTAATTCAATTAAGGCTAAAGTGAATAGTAAAGTTGTGCTTCGAGTGAGTATTGGTAGGAGCCATCTTTGGAGGAGTAGAGTTAGTAATGGTTTTGCAATAATGTGAGTAATGAAATTTGCATCTTTTAAATATAATTGCTTATCATATAGATGCTGCTACTTTGCCATAATTGCATTCTTACTAGATTGTGGGTAGCTGATAAGCCTCCTATTAGATAGCAGTACAAGCGTAGAGGGAAGAAGCAGGGCCCAAAGGTTTCAGAATTATAAGATTCGCAAAATACTTGCTGACGTGGATAGTTTGTTACAACAAAATGATGTGCATCACGCAGAGAATGTTGTGGGAGATGAATATAAGGCAAAAAAAAGAATAACACGGGGTAGAGAGAATTTTGTTAAAGTATGGATAAGAGAATCAACCTCTCAAATGTTGATAGGAGTGATACAACCACTCAAATAGTTGTTTATCTTTCGTTATTCAGTAAAATCAATATACAAAGTGACATCTATTACACTAATATATTGTTCTTGTTCTTGAGTGCTGTTTCTTTTGTGATTGTTGTTGTGCTTGATCTTCATTTCTGCAGCCCAGTCTCGTAGGAGCTCTCGGTTCCTATCAATTGGTATCAGAGCATTCCTCGATTCTGGATATTGCAGATGCTTTATACAAGGATGACGGAAAGGTTAGATACGATGGAAAAACGGATCCCATTACTTGAAGAAAGCATGGCTAGCTTGGCTACATCGTTGGTAGCCTTTATAGCAAAAACAGAGCAAAACTTTGAAGAAACCACTAAACGGTTCGAAGAGATTACACACCTATTAAATACCACAAAACATTTCAACCCCACCAAAGAACCCAGTAACATCGACTTATCCCACTTTTCACCAGATACCCAAAACGAACCACCCAACTCATCAAACCCACAACACCCACACCAAACCAACCAAACAGGTAATACAACTTTTGAAACATCAAACAATACCCACACCGATTATTGTGAACGTAAGGAGTATACTCGGAAGTTGGAGATGCCACTATTTTCTGGGGATGATCCTTATTCTTGGGTTTTTAGAGCAAAACGATATTTCTCAGTGAACAACCTGACTGAACCGCAGAAGTTGGAGGCGGCAGCTGTTTGCTTTGAAGGAGGAGCCCTTTCATGGGTGAGATTTGAGGAGAAGAGGAGGAACTTTTTGACTTGGGAAGAGCTTAAGAACCAGATTTTGTTAAGGTTTCCAGGTGGAAATTCAAACATCTTGCATCAGCATTTTTTTATCATTGAAACAGGAAGGGACTGTACAGGAGTATAGGGAACAATTTGAGACTCTATGTTTGCCATTGAACTTGGACGATGACACCATGGTGGCTGTTTTCATCAATGGGTTGGAGAAGAAGGTTAAGGCTGAAGTCATCTTATTGAATCCTATTGGGCTGGCAGAGACCATGGATGCAACCCAAAGGGTAGAAGCCCAAGCTCTTGTTCTCACCAATATGAATTCATGGAGACACTACTCTCCTAAACAGACAACAACGATCTTCCCTAGCCATAAAATCCAAACCTGGTCATCCACAAACAGAAACACTCAAAATTCTACTACAAGTCCAAACCCACAACTTGACCTCACCACAAATTCAAACCTAAAGAACAGATCATCCACTGTTACTTCTACAGCCAGTTCACCGTTCCAAGGAGGGAATCGTGGGACCTTTAGGAGGTATACGGGGGCAGAGGTGCAGGCACAAAGAGAAAAAGGGTTATGTTTTCGGTGTGACGAGAAGTACCATCCTGGTCATGTCTGTAAGCATCAACAACTCCAGATCTTGGTGGTAAATGATGACTCGGAAGTGGAGGAGGAACCAGAGATGGTCTGTACGCAGGCTGAGGAAGGTAATTTGATTATGGGTACAGTAGAAGTGTCACTGAATTCGGTGGTGGGCCTTACATCACCAAAGTCTTTGAGATTGAATGGGGAGATTGAAGGTGAATAAGTTGTGGTCCTGATTGATAGCGGATCTTCACATAATTTCATTTCAGCCACATTGGTTGACAAGATGGGATTGCCTTAGACAGAAACAGAGTAGTACAGGGTTGTTATGGGAATGGGAATATCCGTAGGAGGATGAGGGATTTGCAAGGGGGTGGCAGTGAGGTTACAAGAGTTGGTTGTAGTTGAGGATTTTTTGCCTCTAAAACTTGGAAGCTCGGAAGTAATTTTGGGAATGAATTGGCTTACTACTCTGGGGGAGACTTGTAATAATTGGCAGCAGTTGACAATGAGAGTGAAAATGGGGGACACTGAGGTGGTCTTGAGAGGTGATCCAGGGTTGTGTAAATCCACGGTTTCTTTCAAATCACTATGGAAAGTTTGTCAATCAGAGGATCAGATGATGATGATTGATTTTGGGCAGATGCAAGCTTAGTTGATCATGGAGGATGTACATCAGGAACCAGCTGTGCAACCAATTTTGGCTGAATTTGCAGGTGTTTTTAATATGCCAAGTAGATTACCACCAATACGAGATAAGGAACATTCGATTGTCTTCAAAGTGAAAGTCCTTTCTCCAGTCCGGTGTTGTTAGTAAAGAAAAAAGATGGCAATTGGTGTTTTTGCGTAGATTATCGGGCTTTGAACAAGGCTCCAATTTCGGACCGTTTCCCTATATCTGCCATTACTGATTAACGAGTTGTATGGAGCGCAATATTTCTCAAAGTTAGACTTGAAGTCTGGGTACCACCAAATTTGTGTGAAAGCTGAAGATGTTCCCAAAACGGCATTTAGGACTCATAAGGGACACTATGAGTTCCTAGTAATGCCTTTCGGTTTGACCAACCCACCAGCTACTTTCCAATCCTTGATGAACTCTGTTTTTTGAAAATTGTTGTGTGCTGGTGTTTTTTGATGACATCCTAGTATATAGCCCGACCTTGGAAAAGCACGTTTGTCATCTAAGGGAGGTACTTTCTCTGCTTAGTCAACACAGTTTGTATGCTAACAGAAAGAAATGTCAATTTTGTCAAAAACAGGTGGAATACTTGGGTCACATAATTTCAGGCCTAGGGATCACAACCATGAAGTGTTTGGCCACTGTCGTAAAACTTGAAGAGTTTGCGTCAATTCCTCGGGTTAATGGGGTATTATCGTTGCTTTGTTAAAGACTATGGGAAAATAGCTTTTCCTTTGACACAACTCCTCAAAAAAGACGCATTTGTGTGGCGTGAAGAGGCGACGATAGCATTTGAACAACTGAAGGTAGTGATGACTAAAGTCCCTGTTGTGGCGCTCCCCAATTTCACGGAGCCATTCATCCTGGAAACTGACGAGCCAGGGACTAGTTTTGGGGCTGTTTTGACACAAAATAAGCATCCTATAGCTTATTTCAGTCAAACTTTGTCGGGAAGAGATCGGTTCAAATCTGTATATGAGCGGGAACTCATAGCCATTGTACTAGCGATCCAAAAATGGCGTCATTACTTTCTTGGGAGGAGGTTTATAGTTCGGACTGATCAGCGCAGTTTAAAGTTTTTATCACCAGAAATGGTTGTCCAAGTTGCTGGGTTTTGACTTTGAAATTCAGTACAATCCGGGTAAGCAAAATAGAGTGGCGGATGCTTTGTCTAGAATTCATGAAGGGGAAAATGCAAAGGTTATTCTGCAGCCAATTACTGTCGGACCTCGTTTCCAGAGCCCGACGATCCCAGGACATGAGCCCTACTGATACCCATTCCCGAGACCTGAGCCTTGCTAGCGTACCCAAAAGTGAGTCTGGCTGCTAAACTACACTGGTGGTGGATGTACACTGGTCCAACCTCATTACTAAAATCTGCTCTCATGAAAACCAAAAATGATTTTCCCAAACACATGTCCGTTAAACGGACATGTGTGTCCGTTAAACAGACATGAACTGAACTTGGAATTCCAATTTGACCCGAGACTGTCCGTCCAACAGACACAAGCTAGCTAATGGGTACTATTTCACCCGAATGTGTCCGTTAAATAGACAACTATGTCCTTTTGACGGACATGAAGCGGCCAAAGGGGTATTTCTCACCCGAATGTGTCCGTTAAACAGACATGCGTGTCTATTTAACGGACATGGGCATTTCCAGGATTCCCATGCCACTTTAAAGCCTGCTCAACTCCCAACCAAACTATTAACACTTCAATCCTTTCTAAATTTACCCAACTTCATATCGCCCACTTTACTTCTAACATGCTATGATTCTACCTGCATTCGTTCTATACTAACCTCATGAATTTCAAACCATATCATGCAATCTTTGAAAGGCCATAATGATCATTTGGAATACCATGATAAACCATAATTCAATGCATTTCATTTACATCGAAACTAATGTTTTACAACGCTTTAAAGGGCATTTCAAGCCTTTTACAACATGGGCCAAACTACATCTTACATAGCAACTGATTTTCTTAAAATGCAACCTAAAGCATTGTTTACAAAAATTTGACTTGAAATATAAAAACACAAAATCTTGGAGTATGCCTTTGAGCTCATTCTTCAAGATCCCGCTCTTCACCTGGAGATGGGACGGGATAGGAGGGGGTGAGCTTTCGCTCGTGGATAACATGTTTATATTTATGAGAATAAGTAGGATCATTTTATCATCCATGCTTTTAGCAATTTCATCAAACAATCATAGAACATGCATTTCATAATTCATCAATCTCAAAACACAATCTTCATGATTCAAGCATTTCTCAATCTTGTAAATACATGTAAGCACATAAACACATGACTATTGGTTCGGTAAGTCCACAATTACTGACGAACTACACAAGTGTAGTCGTATGCTCAGGAGTCCTAAAAGGAACATCCTTGCCTCTTGCGTGCAGGCGGGAGAAGCTTATACTGGTCAACGTGCACGTGACATTGCTGGGTGGACTTAACCTAACCTACATAACATGAATTCATGCATAAAATCTGGACTTTTCTTGTCCAACTGGCTGATTCTTGAAAATGGATTTCTATGCATCCAAATAGCTGATTCTTGAAAAAAAATGGATTTCCATGCTTAAATCACATTTCATGATTTCACTAACATTCATGCTTATTCAATTCATGACAAGTTCAAGCAAATGACATGTACTACTATAATTCTCACATAATGACAATCATGAATCAATTTA
>JAOSBP010000206.1:2625521-2637788 GCA_027563825.1 Erythroxylum mucronatum
CGAAAGTGAAGTTCCTGATACTCATATCTGGGGCCAAGTTTGCAGGATACAAGTTTGGGCAACCAAAGTTGGGTGCTCAAGCCTTCTCTAGTCCTATTGAGTGCCCCTCTCTCCACTTCATAGGTAACAACAGAATTTATGCAGTTGGTGTTGAATCAACCAGACTTGCATCTGTAACATTTTCCTGATAAACCATGTTCGGTCCTGTGAAGAGGAAAGTATAGAATTTACAGCTCAATTTTTCTTAACTTTGCATGCTTTTACATTCCTCAGGAGAGAGGGACTTTTTGAAGGAAGCGGGAGAAGATTTGGTGGGATCATTTGTGGATCCTGTTGTGGTTTATCATCCACAGGGGCACGTCGTTCCAAGACTTGGTTAGTACTACTTACAATCAGTTATATGTTTTGGTTTTGGTCTTTCACCGAAATAGGCTTAGTAATTCTAACCCGACTCATTATGAAAAACATATAATTCTAACCCGACTCATTCCCGATTCAATCTTGTCAAACTTAGTTGGCATGATAGGCAGGAGAACGAAGATATGGTTGGCCAAATTGGCTAACCATTTTTTATTGTCTTATTAGGCATGTTAGGCACCGAATTGACCAATTTGGCCAAGTATATCTTCTTCTCCTGCCTGTAAATAGACAGGAGATGAACAAAGAGAGAGCATGGGTAGAACAACAAGAGAATTCGATGCCTAACATGTCTAATACAACAACAAAAAATGGTTGGCCAATTTGACCATCCATATGTTCATTCTCCTGCCTATAAATGGGCATGAGATGAACAAAGAGAGAGCATGAGCAAAACAACAAGAGAGACGTGAGATGAGAAGGAAAAAAGAGAGACAAAAATATTCTATGTATTTTTTTTTGTTGGTCTAGTTTTCTTCCTTGTAATTCTTAAATTTTTTAGCAGTAAAATTCTTCTATCCTTACCAGTAATTTTTACCCTAATTTAAGGGTTTTCCACGTAAAATTTATGTGACTATTTATTATTCTTTCAGTCCTATTTAGTTGTAAATCTGCTCTAATTCGGTCAATTTTTACAACAAGTGGTATCAAAGCGAAGTGAGAAAATTATGACGAATTTTTTTGACGTAATCCATTCGGAATACAAGTGAGCACAGTAAAAGTTGGTGAACAGTAGCCACAAAAGGTGACAACTGTTTAATGCAAGTTTATGCATTTATTTTTGCATTAAACTGTGCATTTTTATACAAATATGGTACTATTCACATATACGGAACTATTCATACATACAAGTACTATTCACGTGAAATAGTAGGAGCTAAATTCTATTCGTGATAGAAGCAATGGTAGCAAAATTTGAGATTGAAAAGTTTAATGGGAGCAATTTCTAATTGTGGAAGTTGAAGATGAAAGATATCTTGAGGAAAGATAATTGTCTGGCGGCAATTAGTGAACAACCAACTGAAGTCACAGATGAAAAGTGGAACGAGATGTATGAGAATGTTGTAGCTAATCTTCGTCTAGCTTTAGCTGATTGAGTATTGTCCAACATAGATGAAAAGAAGACTGCGAAAGAAATATGAGATCACCTCACAAAATTGTACGAGGTCAAATCACTCCATAGTAAAAAAAATTTAAATCACTCCATAGTAAAAAAAATTTGAAGAAAAAACTACACTTTACGCATGGCGAAATCCACTTCGGTGGCGGAGCACTTAAATATTTTAAATACTTTATTTTCTCAACTTACATCATTGGGGCACAAAATAGAGATAAGTGAACATGCGGAACTTATACTCCAAAGTTTACCAGTTTCGTATGATCAACTCATTATCAATTTAGCAAATAACACAGACGTTATAGTCTTCGACAATATTGCAGCTGCTATTCTGGAAGAAGAGAGTCAACGCAAAAGTAAGGAAGACAGGCTGACAAATTTGCAACAAGTAGAGACCTTGGCAGTGATGATAGGAAGATTAATGGAACGTGGCCCAAGTGGGAGTCATAGTCATGGTATATCAAAATCCAAGAGTAAGAAAATTTTCAAGTGTAACAATTGTGGCAAGAAAGGGCACCTGAAGAATGATTGTTGGAATCTGAATAACAAAGATTCTATTCCTCAAGGAAATGTGGCAAATATTTCAGATGATGGAGGTACAATGGTCTGTGAAGCGGCAACTACTATTGGAGGTAAGAGAAGATTTGTTGATGCATGGCTTCTCGATTCAGCAGCTACTTTTCATATGACCTCTCGAAGAGAATGGTTTTATCAGTATGAATTTATATTTGGGAATCTGTATACAACTATAATGATCAAGCTCTGAAGATCGTTGACATCGATACCATCAAGTTAAAGATGTATGATGGGACAACTTAAACTATTGAAAAAGTGTGACAAGTGGAGGGCCTGAAGAAGAATTTGTTATCGGTAGGGTAGCTGGATGATCTCAATTTCAGATTTGAGATTCAAAACAAGATCATGAAAGTGATTAAAGGAGCGTTGGTATTTATGAAAGCAGAGAAGATTGTTGCAAATCTATACATGCTGAAGGGAGTAACTTTGCAAGAAGGAGAGACATCCGTTGCGGTGACTATTCTAGATGACAAATTTGCAATGACGTGTCATAAAAAGCTTGGACTTATGTCAGAACAAGAATAAAGATACTTGCAAAGAAGAATCTACTTCTAGGTCTCACAAAGGTATCACTACCCTTCTGTGAGCATTGCACTGTGAATAAGCAACATCGATTAAAATTCAACATATTAAAGTTCAGAAGCTAAGAAATTCTAGAATTGATTCACTTTGATGTATGCCAAGCACCAATTACGTCCCTAAGAGGAGCAAATTCCGTTGTATTATTCATTGATGATTATTCGAGGAGATGTTAGGTGTTTCCTATTAAGAGAAAGGCAATTGTGTTTCCAACTTTCAAAATTAACAAAGCGTGGGTAGAACTCGAATCTAGTAAGAAGATCAAGTGTTTGAGCTCAGAGAATGGAGGCAAATATACTGGTGAAGGAGTTGATGAATTCTGCAAACAAGAAGGCATCAAAAAGCAGTTCACAACGGCATACACTCCTCAATAAAATGGAATAGCAGAGCGGATGAATAGAACTCTATTGGAAAGAACAAGAGCAATGTTGAGAACTGCAAGCTTAGATAAAAAATTCTGGGTAGAAGCAGTCAATATCGCCTGTTATGTGGTGAATCGAGCTCCATCAACTATAATTAAGTTGAAGACACCGATGGAGATGTGGACTAGTAAACTAGTGGATTATTCCAGCCTCTATATATTTGGAAGTCCTGCCTATGTGATGTTCAATGCCCAAGAAATTACGAAATTGGATCCAAAATTCAGAATATGTATTTTCTTGGGATATGCTGAAGAAGTAAAAGGGTATCGTCTGTGAGATCCCACTGCCCACAAGATTGTTATCAGCAGAGATGTTATTTTTCTGAAAGATAGTACAAGTGAAAAGGGAATTTGATCAAAATGATTCTTCTGAAGCTCCACTAGAGCACGAGGAGCAAAAACTAGTCGAATATGATGTTTCAGATACTTGGAGATCAACTTGCACAAGAAGAGTATCGAGCTGACATTCAGATTATATTATGGAGAGTAATCTTGCATACTGTCTTTTAACTGAAGACGGAGAGCCATCAACTTTTCAAGAAGCAATGAATAGTTCGGATGCATCTGAGAGGATGACAACAATGAAGCTCTGCATAAGAATAAGACATAAGAGCTGGTATCACTACCACAAGGAATAAAGCCTATTGGCAATAAATGGGTTTACAAAAACAAACGGAGTGGTGACGATTAAGTAGAGCAATATCATGCTAGATTGGTGGTAAAAGGATATACTCAGAAGGAATGAATTCACTTCAATGAAATATTTTCTCCTGTGGTTTGACTCACCACAGTTCAAGTAGTCTTGGCAATATGTGATACATTTGACTTGCATCTTAAGCAATTATATGTGAAAAATGCATTTCTTCATAGAGATCTTGAAGAAGAAATTTATATGCTCCAGCCAAAAGGTTTTGAAGAAAAAGGGAAAAAGAACTTGGTTTACAGGTTGAACAAATCTCTGTATGGTTTAAAGCAGGCACCGAGGTGTTGGTATAAGAGATTTGATTCTTTCATCATGAGCCTTGGATACAGTAAACTGAATGCAGACCCTTGTGTATATTTCGAGAGGTTTAAGAAAGATAATTTTATAGTCTTGCTGATGTATGTAGATGACATGTTGATAGCAGGTCCTAGTAATGATCGTATCAAAGAATTGAAGGCATAGTTGGCTGGGAAATTTGGAATGAAGGACTTGGGATCAGCAAACAAGATTATAGGGATGTGAATTCATCGAGACAGAAATAATAGGAAGATTTTACTTTCTGAAAAGAATTATTTGAAGAAGATCTTGCGACAATTCAACATGCAAGATTGTAAGTCAATTTATACCCCTCATTATGTTAATTTCAAGTTATCCTCAAGTATGAGTCATAGCGATGAAGAAAAGAGAATGGAGATGTCTCGAGTATTGTATGCGTCAGCAGTGGGAAGCTTAACGTTCGCTATGATTTGTGCAAAACCAGACATTGCACATGCAGTGGGAGTAGTTAGTTGATACATGGCAAATCCTGATCGAGAGCATTAGAATACTGTTAAGCGGATTCTCAGATATATCAAAGGAACCTCAGATGTTGCATTATGTTATGGAGGATTAGATTTTACTATCAGATGATATGTTGATGCTGATTATGCAGGTGATCTTGATAAAAGTAAATCTCCTACAAAATATATGTTTACACTAACTAGAGGAGTTGTGAGCTGGGTTTCAAAACTACAGCCAGTTGTGACTACGTCAACAACATAAGCAGAATATACAACAGCTACACAAGCCAATAAAAAAGCAGTGTGGTTGAAGATGTTATTAGAAGAACTTGAGAATAAACAAAAGAATATTACTCTGTATTGTGACAGTCAGAGTGCTTTGCATTTTGCAAAGAATCCAGTATTTCATTTAAAGATAAAGCATATTCGAATTCAGTATCACTTCGTTCGTGAGAAAATGGAAGAAAGAACGGTGAACATGCAGAAAATTCATACAATGGATAACCTGACAAATTTATGACAAAAGCAATCAATGCTGACAAGTTTATATGGTGTCGATCCTTAAGCGGCCTGATAGAGACGTAAGCAATATGAAGCGGCAAGATAAAAAGAATTGTGTGAAGATAATCTCCTGGTGAGAGAATTGTCAAACTTGGTTGACTTGTTGCCTAATAAGACAACAAAGAATGATTGGCCAATTTGACGAACCATATCTTCATTCTCCTACCCATAAATAGACAGGAGATGAACAAAGAGAGAGCATGGGTAGAACAACAAGAGAGACGTGAGGTGAGAGAGAAAAAAGAGAAATAGACAAAAATATTATATGTATTTTTTTGTGGGGCTAGTTTTTCTCCTTGTAATTCTCAAATTTTTTAGTAGTAAAATTCTTCTATCCTTGCCCGTGGTTTTTACCCTAATTTAGGAGTTCTCCACGTAAAATCTGTGTCTGTTTATTATTCTTTCAGTCCTATTTAAATGCAAACCTGCTTTAATCCGGTTGATTTTCACAACAAATTTTATTTAAATGCAAACCTGCTTTAATCCGGTTGATTTTCACAACAAATTTAGCCTATAGTGAATTGATTAGATTAAAGTTGCCTAAATTTCACACCAGCCTTAAGTTTAAGGACCAATCATAAGTTTGAACCGGAATTAATAGATCAGGTTTAAATCGGCTAAATTTCAAGTCAAATTCAAATTTGAAAAGATGACCTAAAACTTAATTCGAACTCTTTCTTTAGCTGGACGCCATTTTGAGTTATTTTTTAAATAATATTATTTTGATTTACAATTTTAAAAACTCAAAATTAATATAAGATTATTTTTTAAAAAATAAATTAATATAATATCATTTTACTCAATAACCTGAGTTGGCTTGAGCATTGTCGTCCCTAAACCTAAGCATGATATGAAATTGACTAATGTCTCTATGTCATTCTCTTAACAGATGTCGAAAGCGAAGAGACTATACTGAGTTTCATCGAAAAGATCAAAGAACACAACTGCGTTACTTCTAATAAACTTCCTGTAATGGAGTCGAAGTCCTCTCTTTGATCAATGGTCAAAATCAATTACTTATTAAGTGCATAGCTACAATTTAATTATGTGAATCAACTGTTTTAGTGTATTCAAAAAGTGTAATATCTAACCCTAATTGTATGTTTGGTGAAAGATTAAAATCTTTTTCATTATTAATTTCACAATAAATTATTTATAATTTTAAATCTTATTGCGATAAAATAATTTCTGTTTCAAAGTTAAACAATTATAAATATATTTTAAAGTGATTTTTAAATTAATTTAACCAAAAGTTAAGTAAATAAATTATCATAATTAATCAAAGTCAACTTATTTAAAATTCGATTTGAAATAAAATTATTATAAATTTAAAATTTAATAGCTTCAAAATAAATGGGCTCAATAGGTCGTTCTCTAAATTGCCGCCCCTGTCATTCCACGTCACCATGTGCGCGCTAAAACACTCCATCAAAACAAAACGACTTACCGCATAGTCTCGCATTTCCCAAGCAAAGCCTTCACCTTCACGGTCAAGAAAGCAAATTCAAATATACAGAAGCAGAAACAGCTAAAGCCAGAATAAAGAAGAAAGCCTCAAAGCCCGAATAAATCACCGTTCACGCTCTCCTCTTCACGTGCCACGCCAGCGCGATTCTTCTAGAATATGGAGCCCCTCCCGAAGTCGGAGGTGGAGAGGAAGCTGGAATCCGCCTCCCAGGATCCGTCACACGAGCAGATTCCTGATCCGAAAACCGACGATGCTCCGAAGGGAGACGCGAACAAAGGCAGCTCCGTTTCCGGATCGGATTCCCAACTGCTGAGTGAACAGCTGCAAGGGGTGAGCCGTGATGGATCCGCGAGGAAATCAGTTCACTGGAGCCCCGATTTAGTTACGGAGTCTCGGAGTAACAGCGACGGTTACGATAACAGCAGAAATGTTTACTTCGGCGGATCTAATCCCCATGTTTCTCCTTCCCCGAATTCGTCGTCTTCTTCCTTATCATTTAAAGGTCAATCTACATTTATACGATTTTGTAAATTCTGGAGCGATTTTTTGTTCTTTCACTGTTTTTTACTTGAAAAATGTGTGTTATTGTTTGAGCAGAGACGATGGGGACTGTCAAGGACGTGTTAGGAAGATGGGGAAAGATGGTTGGTGAAACTAGCAGGAAAGCTGAAGATCTGGCTGGGAACACGTGGCAGCACTGTGAGTGTTAATCATAGAGATACAGCTCTCTCATGTTTTTGTATGTTCTGGATATTTGTTTGATTTGACTGTTGATATAATTTTGATCTTATTGTGTTATTAGTTCTTATTCAAACTTAGAGGTTGTTAGTTAGTGTGTTTGTGAAATTCGTTCAGTTTGAATTTGAAGTGTTGACAGAAGTTAACGTTTAGATGCGTTGACAGAGGGCTGTGTTTTCAGCTAATTCTGGAACGTTTAATGATTGGAATGTGTGTGAAAACAGAAAAAGTAGATAAAAGTAGGAAAATCATAGAATATGATTTTTTTCATTCCTACTAAAGTTTGCTTGGCAAGAAATGTTATATTTGGGACTTCGCTAGATTATCAGTATATGAATATTGGACATTTGCGTCCAATTTTCTAGAATCTATTGAAAGTTCGCACCAGAAGTAGAAAAGATATACGAATGGACTTTGATGTTGATTTCTCACTAATTTACTACCACACACTGATTTACTACCTTTATAGGAACCAAATCCTCTATTCCGTTTTTCCAGTTCCAACCCTATGCCCAATAACCTCGTCCACAAACTTTGCAATAAATAAATGAGTTTTGTGGATGATAATGCTTGGCACTGGTTTGGAACTGGGCAAACGGCACAGGTGCTTTCCTTCCACCTTTATATTATATAGCTCTTCTGAATTTTCTTGTAATACAGAATTAACTGAGATCTTCTCACTGTTAGTAAATCATGTGTCTTCTGTTTAACACGATTTTATCACTTCCATTACAAACTCGTGATAGAGTAGTTTTCAATTGACTGCACTCTGTGATGTGCTTTGAAGCTGACTAAATTGTCTCACTTTACCTATAACTAGTGAAAACATCACCTAGCTTCACTGAAGCTGCTCTGGGAAGAATTGCGCAAGGAACAAAAGTCCTAGCTGAAGGTGGTTATGAGAAGATTTTTAGACAGACATTCGAGACAGTCTCTGAAGAATTACTCCAAAATTCATATGCGTGTTACTTGTCTACATCAGCTGGTCCAGTTATGGGGGTCTTATATGTATCAACAGCAAAGCTTGCATTCTGTAGTGATAATCCCCTGTCGTATAAATCTGGTGGACAAACTGAGTGGAGCTATTATAAGGTTTGTTATCTTAGATGCCAATATCATATGATAGGACAACCTTAATTTGGAGATTCAATGTTTCTTTGCTGTATGAGGTTGAAGTTTATGTCACTATTGCTATGTGGATGACTGATAGGTGATTCAGTTGACATATTATAGATATAGATTACATTTATTTAAGAGTTTGATCACCCATGTTTTCTTTGCACTTTGATATCCTGTACTTGATGTGTTCTTATCTATAACGGCTTTCGATTTGTAGCAGTTTTATATTGATTATTAGAACCATCTTGATCAGTATTACTCTTTTGAAATTGTCTTTACATTTTGTATTTAGAGGGGAGGGGAGAACAGCGAGGTGTTCTGTGTTTAGATTTTCAAGGTGGCAATTTCTGGATGTGGTTTAGGCTGTGCATGATTTCAAAATTAGGAATAAATTTTAGGACAAAGAACCAGAAAGAAAAAGGACTTCCTTTTTTGCTCTGGAAAGAAACAAGAGGGAGGGTTTAATGAGCAGAATATCTGTTCGAAACCTATACCTGATACTCGCACAGTTGTCCACTTAATACTGTACCGTGTTTTGCTTTTGAAAGCCTGCTTCAGTTGTTAAATTTGTTTTCTAATGCATTCAGTTGGTCTACAAAGTTTTCGCTTTTAATATAGGTGAATCGAAGGGGATCATGTCATACTTTTTGAAACGCAAGGAGTTGTTTGTAGAATGTTAAGAAATGGGATAAACGACTTGGGCCTATGGTCTAGAGGAAACCTTACTGGTATGAAAAGTCACTGCAGATGGGTCTATGGAAACTTTATTGGTCTGAAATCTCTTTATTGGTAGATGTTTGACATTATACTCGTGTATACCGAGAAAGAGAGCTATCCTTAGTTTGTCGAATATTTTGGTGCTTTTGCCAAGTTTACGAATTATATATGAGTTCATTTAAACATTCTTCATCAAATTGTTTTTGGGTGTGATTCAACTTATACTGTCCTCGTTTTTAGTGTGATATTGATGGTTGGCAGGTAGGGACAGAAGTATCATTAATAACTTTGGATCTTCGTAATTATTGCTCTCTAACACATTAATGTATTGTTGTACTTATCCCCCTTCCCACATTTAAATGTTCTGTTGTTTGGCATCTATCTTCATGCATGTTGCCATGATTTCCTTCCATACTTTTAACATAATATATTTTTCGAATGAAATAGGTTGTCATCCCATTACATCAACTTAAAGCGGTCAATCCTTCTTCAAGCAGAACAAATCCAGCTGAAAGATACATTCAGGTTATCTCAGTTGACAATCATGAATTTTGGTTCTTGGGCTTCCTGAATTACAACGGTGCTGTACAGTGTCTTCAGGATGCTATGCGAGCCCCGGAATCACAAGCTGTGTGATTCTGTGCTTCGGTAAATTCTTTTGGATGCTATAAATCTTGTTACTAGGTTTCAGCATGCGCTGCCTAGGAAGACATTAGTGCATGCGGCAATTCTTTACCTGGAAACAAATTGTAGAGTTTATTGATACTTTTGAAAGGATGTTTGGGGCAGATATAATATCAATTTAAAGTTCTCTGTTAACACATAATGACTTCCTTCTGTATGTACAATTCATCTCAAAACTTGGTGACATAAATTAATCTTCGATGATGAATCATTACATACTCACATTGCCTGTCCATCTTTGTGGTCTTTTATTGGCATCTTCTTCCTTTTTTTAGATAAATTGCATCTTTTATAGCAGATGAGGAATAAATTTGGCCATTAGTTAAATTTTTGTGAACGCAGCTGGGATCATTTAGAAGCATCAGTTCTTTTTCTCTCTAGTAAACTTTCAACACTCATTTTTCCCGGCAGCCAAGACAGAAGCGAACAAAAAATAAAACACGACATATGTTATAGCAACAAAATCAGAAACACAACAAAACGAGAAACATATGAAATAGCAAGGGAAAAAAACATATCGCAAACATCATGATATTAAAAAAAAATGCATATCATTATTCACAAATCATCAACAGTTAAATTTCTGATTTACATATGCATATTACATAAACAAAAATTTAACCTCTGATACTAATGTTAGAAAATTAAACATTTTTTTGTTTGGATTCGAGGAAACTCCACAGGTAGGCCAAGCGGGCACACCTCTCAGAGAGCCAAGTGGTTACACCCCAGTAAAGGGCCAAGCGGCTACACCGTATCACGGAGGGCCTCACTAGTTCTCCATCCATAGGTAAAACCTCGGCTGCCCCAGGCTCTTACAAGAGGGGCTAGCAAGGAATCAAACCTGGGACCTAACCGAAGCCAAGTCCCGCTTTCAACCATCTAGCCACACTCCTTGAGGGCAGAAAATTAAACATAATAAAACACAATCACAACGATCATGTGAATCACTGGATCGTTTCATATATGGATAAAACACAAATTACATACTTGAATTTTGTTGTAGTTCCACCAATTAAAGGACTTTGTTTGAACTTTCACTACAGAGAATTTCTCTGTTTCTACTCCTCTCTTTATTGCATCGAAGAAGTAAAAAAAGCCTCTTCAAATATGCATGAAAATGTATGTCTCTATCGTTTGTTTTTAAAGCCTCCATATACTATCTTTGGTTGTGATTTCAAGAGGTTTGACTACTATACTCTTCATGGGTGTATATACTACATCAGTATCCACTATTATCTAGGCGTACGAATTTCTGTTTGATTCACATAAATATGGAGGCATAGCGTATCGCATATAGTTTCAAAGACATGGTATTGCACATACTCTGTGAGCTTCAAACTCTTGATTTTATGATCTATACCATACTCATGCAAGTACAACAATCCATGAACAACAAATATGCATATGCACGCATTTCTGCGTGCATGGTTCTATTGTCTTTCTTATACCTAAACTTTTTACCCTAACATTTAGGTCTTAATACCATCTACATTTATATAGTTCATATTTCATCACTTCATGGTTAATGTAGCTACCCCTTACAAGTATGAGAGGTTTTCTAAGTAGCAGTTAAAGGATTTGATTCTTGTAGAGATGATTAGTTTCATGATTTTGGGATATGTTGAACAGAAAACATTTCATATCAATTAACCTCTCTTATTGTAGCTTTCACAATGTCTTGTTTTACTTCCTAAAACTTATCCTATATATGCCATAACTTAATTAGTATCTTAGAAATAATAGTAAATTATATATATATCTAACCTTATATATATATTAAAATTTTTGTAGTAAGTTACATTATTTAAAATACCCCTTTCACGCTTAACAAAATTTGACAGCTTTTTATCAATGTAGCACCTTTACTCATTTAAGAGGTGCCTCCAATCAACTAGAAAAGGGTAAAATGTAAATAAATAAACAACCCAAAATAATTAAGCCAATTACACTGTTATGATTTTTATTATTAAACTCGATTTAGTTTAATAATTTTTATTTTTAAAATTTGATCAATTTATTAGTTAATTGGCCAAATTAATTAGTTTTATAAATTAAAATAAACTTATTAATTTTTATTTTACGGTTTTTCTTTCAATTAATAATGTTCTTTGATTATTTTTTAAATTTTATTTAATCTTTAATTGATTTTGTAATAATATAACACCGTTAAATCTTTAGATTTCTTTTCTTACTAATTTAACTTCCTGTTTTTAAAATATTTGATAAGATTATGTAATTCTATAATTCTCCAAACCTCACATTTCAATATAATTGGATGGTGTTATTATATTTGTTGTTATTACATATGTTTTATTCAAAACAAAAATTCTCGTCCAATAATAATTTCCATGCTTTATTAATTTAGATTGCTTTTTAGATAATATT
>JAOSBP010000206.1:2637888-2655216 GCA_027563825.1 Erythroxylum mucronatum
AGCACTGTGAGTGTTAATCATAGAGATACAGCTCTCTCTTGTTTTTGTATGTTCTGGATATTTGTTTGATTTGACTGTTAATATAATTTTGATCTTATTGTGTTATTAGTTCTTATTCAAACTTAGAGGTTGTTAGTTAGTGTGTTTGTAAAATTCGTTCAGTTTGAATTTGAAGTGTTGACAGAAGTTAACGCTTAGATGCGTTGACAGAGGGCTGTGTTTCAGCTAATTCTGGACCGTTTAATGATTGGAATGTGTGTGAAAACAGAAAAAATAGATAAAAGTAGGAAAATCATAAAATATGATTTTTTTCATTCCTACTAAAGTTTGCTTGCCAAGAAATGTTATATTTGGGACTTCTCTAGATTACCACTATATGAATATTGGACATTTGCGTCCAATTTTCTAGAATCTATTGAAGTTTTCAGCAGAAGTAGAAAAGATATACGAATGGACTTGGATGTTGATTTCTCACTAATTTACTACCATACACTGATTTACTACCTTTATAGGAACCAAATCCTCTCTACTGTTTTCCCAGTTCCAACCCTATGCCCAATAACCTCGTCCACAAGCTTTGCAATAAATAAATGAGTTTTGTGGATTATAATACTTGGCACTGGTTTGGAACTGGGCAAACAGCACAGGTGATTTCCTTCCACCTTTATATTATAGAGCTCTTCTGAATTGTCTTGTATTACAGAATTAACTGAGATCTTCTCCCTGTTAGTAAATCCCGTGTCTTCTGTTTAACACGTTATCACTTCCATTACAAACTTGTAATAGAGTAGTTTTCAATTGACTGCACTCTGTGATGTGCTGTGAAGCTGACTAAATTGTCTCACTTTACCTATAAATAGTGAAAACATCACCTAGCTTCACTGAAGCTGCTCTGGGAAGAATTGCGCAAGGAACAAAAGTCCTAGCCGAAGGTGGTTATGAGAAGATTTTTAGACAGACATTCGAGACAGTCTCTGAAGAATTACTTCAAAATTCATATGCGTGTTACTTGTCCACATCTGCTGGTCCAGTTATGGGGGTCTTATATGTATGAACAGCAAAGCTCGCATTCTATAGTGATAATCCCCTGTCGTATAAATCTGGTGGACAAACTGAGTGGAGCTATTATAAGGTATGTTTTCTTAGATGCCGATATCATATGATAAGACAACCTTAATTTGGAGATTCAAGGTTTCTATTGCTGTATGAGGTTGAAGTTTATGTCCCTATTGCTATGTGGATGACTGATAGGTGATTCACTTGACATATTATAGGTATAGATAACATTTATTTAATAGTTTGATCACCCGTGTCTTCTTTGCACTTTGATATCCTGTACTTGATGTGTTCTGACCTATAATGTCCTTCGATTTGTAGCGGTTTTATAGTGATTTTTAGAACCATCTTGCTTAGTATTACTCTCTTGAAATTGTCTTTACATTTTGTATTTAGAGGGGAGGGGAGAACAGCGAGGTGTTTTGTGTTTAGATTTTCAAGGTGGCAATTTCTGGACGCGGTTTAGGCTGTGCATGATTTCAAAATTAGGAATAAATTTTAGGACAAAGAACCAGAAAGAAAAAGGACTTCCTTTTTTGCTCTGGAAAGAAACAAGAGGGAGGGTTTAATGAGCAGAATATCTGTTCGAAACCTATAACTGATACTGGCACAGTTGTCCTCTGCATACTGTAGCGTGTTTTGCTTTGGATAGCCTGCTTCAGTTGTTCAATTTGTTTTCTAATGCATTCGGTTGGTCTACAAAGTTTTCGCTTTTAATATAGGTGAATTGAAGGGGATCATGTCATACTTTTTGAAACGCAAGGAGTTGTTTGTAGAATGTTAAGAAATGGGATAAACGGCTTGGGTCTAGGGTCTAGAGGAAACTTTATTGGTCTGAAAAGTCACTACAGATGGGTCTATGGAAACTTTATTGGTCTGAAATCTCGTTATTGGTAGATGTTTGACATTATACTTGTGTTATGCCAAGAAAGAGAGCTATCCTTAGTTTGTCGAATATTTTGGTGCTTTTGCCAAGTTTACGAATCATATATGAGTTCATTTAAACATTCTTCATCAAATTGTTTTTGGGTGTGATTCAACTTATGATGTCCACGTTTTTAGTGTGATATTGATGGTTGGCAGGTAGGGACAGAAGTACCATTAATAACTTTGGATCTTCATAATTATTGCTTTCTAACACATTAATATATTGTTGTACTTATCCCCCTTCCCACATTTAAATGTTTTGTTGTTTGGCATCTATCTTCATGCATGTTGTCATGATTTCCTTCCATACTTTAACATAATATATTTTTCAAATGAAATAGGTTGTCATCCCATTGCATCAACTTAAAGCGGTCAATCCTTCTTCAAGCAGAACAAATCCTGCTGAAAGATACATTCAGGTTATCTCAGTTGACAATCATGAATTTTGGTTCATGGGCTTCCTGAATTACAACGGTGCGGTACAGTGTCTTCAGGATGCTATGCGAGCCCATGAATCACTAGCTGTGTGATTCTGTCTTGGTAAATTTTTTTGGATGCTATAAATCTTGTTACTAGGTTTCAGCATGCGCTGCCTAGGAAGACATTAGTGCATGCGGCAATTCTTTACCTGGAAACAAATTGTAGAGTTTATTGATACTTTTGACAGGATGTTTGGGCAGATATAATATCAATTTAAAGTTCTCTGTTAACACATAATTACTTCCTTCTATATGTACAATTCATCTCAAAACTTGGTGACATAAATCTTCGATGATGAATCATTACTCACATTGCCTGTCCATCTTTGTGGTCTTTTATTGGCATCTCCTTCCTTTTTTTAGGTAAATTGCATCTTTTATAGCAGATGAGTAATAAATTTGGCCATTAGTTAAATTTATGTAACGCAATTGGGTTCATTTAGAAGCATCAGTTCTTTTTCTCTCTAGTAAAACCTGAAATGCTTCCTTACCTGAAAGACTCCAGTAAGTCGTGGACTTAGGACTCCTACTTGCAACTTCTCAGTTGCCAGAAACTGATATTTAACATGATAATTACTGAATAATTATATAAAAGCATCCTTTTAACTTGATCCAAGAAACAGTGAAGTTTGTCTGAAACAGTATTGTTGGGGTCATCAAGGGTTATTGACATTTGATACAAATTTGATTTTAATCATTGCCTCTTGATTTATGCATCCTTAGTTACTCGATCTGTGACCTATCTTTTGGACATATTCCTTTTCAATTAAAGTTAATTTACACACTGCAATTATGTACTCTACATCTCAGTGCAAACCCTTAAAGATTGTATATTCTAAATCTTGTTTTCGTATATAAATAATTTGTTTCTTATATTCTTTATTAATATGAGACAACTTTAGTTGCAAATGTCTTAACTGGTATACGGTAATGATTGGTATGCATCTTCCAGCCGACTTCACTACTTACAAATTGGAAAAACTTTCTACTTTTAAGGCAAGCAGAGGAAAAATGCACCTCTATGACCACTCTATCAGGGAGATGCTTATATTGGAAAAAGATTTTGCTTGGAACATGAGTGCCTGCCGCCTTGGATCCTAATTTAATAAGTACACTTTCTAGCCTAGCTTAAGAACCCATTATCATCTTAAATCATGATTCCAATATTGTGAATGACATTTATTTCTACTACAAAAGCTAGCTTCCATGGAGGCATACCTTGTTATAGTGAATCGGATTGCTTACTTTCTTTGCTTTATCATAATTGTCATGCCCACTAAGATTCCTTTTTATTTTTCATTAATGTGCATCATCTGTGACCCAATATGAAACAGTGCTTACTTAACTAAACTAAAGATTGGTTTTCAACCGATTGTTAACACTTGATTGATGATAATGATATATCCTTTCTGTTGCCAATGTGCTTACTCCAAATAGAGAAAATTTCCATTTGAGATTAGTGTTAATCAAAGAGGTATGTTTTCGCTCTTATAAGCTGCGGTAGATTAAATTATCAAATGTATATAATAGTTTATATATTAGATATTCAGGTAAATTATTTACTACTACATTATTTCAACGTGTATTTTTTATTGATTTTTCATGTTTATTTTATTTTATTTTGACATGTTAGTTATTTATTTATCATATAGTTTTTATTTTATATATGTCTATTGGAAACATTCTCTCTATTAATTAAGGATAAGACTGTATATTTTTAAGAAAGTGAACCTTGGAGCAACCGGTAATACTGCTTCTTTGTGATCACAGGTTTAAGTTACGGAAACAATCTCTTTGTAAAAATACAAAAAGAAGGTTGAGTACATTATGACCCTCCATTTTTACTGAAATATTGTTATTGTTTATATTTAGATAAATTATTCAATGATTTAGTAATTTAAAATCAACTTTCGAATTTTTATATTTACGAGCTTAAGCCTTAATGTATTCAAGTCTCCGGGTTTGGTTCAAACTAATTACACTTTTATACTTCTTTCATTCTTTGAATTCGTCCCAAGAAATTGGTTGAAGTAATACTGCATTTTATTTTCACCTTATAAATTTAAAATTATTTAAGGATTGAAGACAAGAACGTTATTGTGATTTTGTTCATTTTAAATTATTAAAATTATAAGATTTAAAACTTTTTTAAAAGAAATCTTTTGTTAAGTGTTTTGTCAAATTATTTTAATAAAAATAATCATATAATTGATTGTTGGCGTGCGTGACATAATTTAATGATTATTTGAATGTTATTGTTATTAAAATAATTCAAAAAATCAGTGAAGATAATAATTATAAAAATATTTTTAAGTAATTAAAATTATGAAAAAATATATATATTTTAATAAAAAAGTTTGATATCAAATTATATTTTTTTCGTATTTTAATACAAGTAAATATCAATTTCACACCACCTCTATAATCTGTAATTAAAGTTCAAAAGAACAGAAAAGACACTAATGTATATGTAACATGGTTTGAATCTGCAAGAAGTGGACGGCCTCTTCTTAGGTCATGCAAATTATACTTACTTCGATGGTGCTAAAATCGACAAGACCTTAAACTGTAGATAAAGCACGTTTAAGCCTTCGATCGTCAAAGGTGATTTATTTGGTGACCACAAAATTCTTCATTTGCGTGCGGGAATGTCATTTCAATGATCCCAAAAGTAATCTTCACGTTTTCGTTTTTTGGGCTAAATACTTTGTAATTTTATGAAATTTGAACCATATTTTTAACACGTAGCATAGACCTTATTATGTGTATCAAATCGTTCATGAAAAGGTTAAAAACGAAAGAAATATGAAGTACCTGATTTCGATTCCATCTTGACTTCAAAAGTAGTTTTCGTAGTCAAAACGAACTCCAATCTTCTGAGACCTTCACATAAAACATTCACCAACACGTGATTAACGCTTTTTACAATTTTTTAAATACGTAAGTACTCTTAACGGATCAGATGACCCATATTCTTATGAATGATATAAGCAATTGCAGAAAACCTTAACCTTTATATATAACTTTCATATTAGGCTTTCTTTTTACAAGCTCAATATAGGTCTGATTCACACTAATTGGGATTCATTTTTTTCCTGGACTTCGACCCATTGATTGAGATCATTTACTGGATCACTTTATTACCTTGATCTGTATCATATTACGTAACTTAACCGATAAGTTATTAAAAAATCGAAAATTATAATTAATAGTTGTCCAATATAATAAGAAAGGATAAAATTGTCCAACATTTTTAACTTAAATTTTTATGATATTATTTAAGTATTATATAATTAGGATTGACTATCAAGTAGGGGTCCAGAACTTTTATGGTTGAGTCTAACTCAGATTATTTATTATGAGTCGAGATCTAATTCAAAATTTAGTCAACTTCGATTTGTTTAACTCACGTTTATTTTGAATAATTAAACTTAGTAGATTTTGGATAAAACGGCATTGATTTAATGTTATTTTTTAAATAATGATGTTGTTTTTAACATTTTATTAAATACATTGGTTAATTTAATTTAATTTATAATTTAATTATTCAAATGTTAACATATTGATTTAATCAAATTTGGGCTTCATCGTGAATTTTCAATACGATTTGTATTTTTTTAATCTTGAATAACATATTATTGTAATTCTTATATTTTTATATGAAATTACTCTTTAGTTATAAATGAGCGAAAAATAAAAATTACCATAATATGAAGAAACAATTTTATATGATAATTAAATAATAATAAATTTTAGATTAAAAATTAAAATATAAATCAAATCAAGTAAGGACTAATGTAATTAAGCTCATATTTTTGCAACTGCGTGAGTGAAACTTAAGAAACATGATTACTCCCCAGCTTCGAAAGTTAGACAAAATAGGTTGCAGTTAGGCTATGTGTGGTTATAGGCTTTATAATGGAATAAAATAGAATGTAATATTATTATATTATTTGAGATGAAGTTTTATAATGAAATAGAATGGAATGAGATGAAAAATGAGGGTTTCATATTACATCTCTTTCTATCATAAACAGTAAAAATAGAAAATCTTCAATTTGGGAGGATGGAATGTAAAATGATACAGTATATTATATTATAAACTCTTCATCCAAACAATATTTCATTATATTACATTATGAATCACTATATTACATTATGAATCCTTTCATTTCTCTCAAACAATAATTTTATAATATTACATTCATTTACGGTACATTTTATTATAAATTATTACATTCCATTCTATTTCATTATAAATTTTACATAAACCAAACTTAGTCTTAGGCTTGCCTTTGGCAAAGCAAATGCGAACCATCTCAAGACTCATTTTGGGGAAAAAAAATTGTTTGATTCAATTATAAAGGCAAAGAATATAATTTCAGCCATGACCCAAGTTTGTATCCTGTAGGGGTAGCAATAGGCTGGTTTGGATCTAACCTGATAGATTTAAGTTCAATCCAATAGCTTTTGCCTGAACTTGAGCTCGGTCTAAGACTTGATTAGACTCAAGACAACTTAATTTAATCAGATTCAAGAGATTTAAACTCAACTCAGTCTAATTATATTTTTATTATTCAAATAAAAATAAAAAATAACGTCATTTGATTTCTTATTTTTAATAATTATCAGGTTGACCCTCGAAACTTAAATTTTTGACAAAAATCAAGTCTAAGATTTGGTCAAATCAAACTTGCTCTATTGGCTTTTAGCAACCCCAAACCTAATGGTCAAGCATAAAATCTTGACAAACCCCGAGTGACAATTAGGTTTTTTTATATGTTAAGGGAAATGGGGTTCAGGTATCCAATATACACCCTCTTATGTCGTGGCTATTGGGAGCATTTGTAAACTATGTTAAGGACATGCACTCGACATCTTACTATGCTAATGGTTAAGAACACTAGTCTTGCTTAAGATTTTGTGCCCAAAGCTATCTCTTGTTGTCCCTTAGTAGTTTCCATAGATGACACATTAGTTTGTATTTAAGAAATATTAAGGATTTCAAAAGCTAGTACACAATTTTATGTGATGGATGATCTGATCTGGTCCCTCCTAACTGTTATTTTAAGTACACCACGCTGTTACTATTGTTTGTTCTGAGTGTCGTTTTACTGATATAATTTAGCTAGGTTTTCTTCGTCAATCTAGGTCAGATATATTGGACGAGTCTGTCAACTCAGGGCTAGGTTGATCCGGTTGAGTCGATTTTTTCTGGCCGTTTTATTAATAATATAGTGTCAGTTTCAAAAAAAAAAAAAAGTACACCACGCTGTTCATGGCAGGTCACTGTACCTTCATTTTCTTTTTCTCATTTCTTACTTATTACTCTTTATCATCACCTCTCTGAAATTATATTCCTGAGGTTGTCTATCTCATTCAGTGCTTGGCAAAGCTCCTTTTATCATGTCACAGTATCCTCCAGAGCCTGTGTAAACAGAGGGTAATGATTATTTGAAGTTAATGCTATGTGCTCTACCAAATTTTCTTTTTTATATTACTTAGTGTCCTTTAATATTAATTAAAAATAAAAAAAACGTATTATTAAAAAAATTTACACCTCACTAAGATTTATTTTAATTGTTGTTATTATTTTCGTTATTTTTATAACATGTAGATATTATTTTCTGAATATAAATTAAATAAATTTGAAAATACATACATACATATATATGTATATATGTATGTATATATGTATTATTGGATTAATTATTTAGTTAAAATGGAATAATAAACTTAAGTTAATAAAGTTTGCATATTTTGACATATTTTTATTTTTAGTTAATTATTTTTAAAGCAAAAAAAACTCTAAATTTCTTGTGTTTGATAAATTATTAATATATTTTTAAGTTTTGAAAACTATTTATAATCTCCTTATAATTTTAATTTTAAAGCACTCATTCTTCCTAACATCAATATATATATTAAAAACTCGTGTTTGATAAATTATTAATTTATTTTTAATTTTAAAAACTATTAACAATCTGCTTATAATTTTAATTTTAGAGCACTCATTCTTCATGCCATCAACAGGATTAAATTTACTAAATTTCTTACGTTTGATAAATTGTTAATATATTTTTAACTTTTAAAAAAGTTTTTAAAAGTTAGAAGATATATTAATAATATACTAAATTACATAATTATAATAAACTTAACACTTTTATTTTATTATTAATTTTCAGAAAACAGATGAAAGTTACTTGATAAGATATCTTGGTCATTAAATGTCACATACAAGTACATAACCTTTTTTTTCTCAGAGAGATGCATGAAAAGCATAATATGCAGATACTTTCTGCTATTAATTAAAAAGATAGCTTTTGGTTTAATCAAATAAACTAAAAAAATGATAATTAACAAAAAAAAAACAAGGGATAGGAAAAGTGAAGAATTTATGAAGCAATGTAATAATTAACAGTGATGTCCTGAAGAGAATATCTTCCTTTCAAGTAATAGTTGGATGCCAGTGGAGGGAGCATTTGATTTTGTCAGGCCAATTCTAGTAAAAACTTTATAAAATTAATAATATTTTATTCATATAAATATATTACTTAAAAAAGGTATTTCATATATTTATTATAATTCTATAATTTACTCTCAATTTTTTTAAAATGTAAAATTAAAAATATAGATAAATTTTAATTGGATTGAAATTTTCAAAACACATGAAAATATAGGAATACGTGATTTAGAAACAACCTTTCTATTAGTTAAGAGTAAAAATGTGTACTACTAAAACTTTCCAGATTCTACGTATCAGCGGGATTCTTATTGGGTATTGTTACTGTCGTCGTTATCGTTGTTTTATTAAAAATATATTACTATATCTAAATAGTTTCTTTACCATTTAGGAATAAAGCTGCGTAATTCTGAACCCGCTCAGATCTCATGCCTCAACGAGACTTTTACTGAGAAGTTGGTATTGTATGAAAATATAGTAATATTTTAAAATTATTGTATTCAATAATACGTATTTATAGTTATAGCGAATTATTAATTGATGATATAAATAAGATCACATAGTTATATGAGTATTGTTCTATAATTATTATATTTTAGTTCAACAAAATTATTAGAACACCACACTAACTTAAGTTGGGATAATAATGTAATAAAAATTTGTATTTATAATTTTTTAATGCATTAGTACTATCTTTTAAGGATTTCAATTGGGTATATTAATATTTTGAAACCAGAAATTCAACCAGTAAGATAAAATATTTAAGATTTAAAATGTTCAACCAGTATTAGACCGTCATAAAATCAACCAAATATTGAATAAAATTAAAAAAATTTAAATACGAATGAAAGAAATTCTCCTTGCTCATCGAATAATTTGAAGTTTAGTTAAAAATATATATTGTTAAATAACAATTAATTAATTAATTTTTATTTTAAAAAAATATTATTTTACAAAAATTAATCGATTAATTAATAAATTGATTAGTTTTTAACAAAAGAGTTGTTAAAGTAAATCGAATCATAAAATTAAAACAAAACCAAAAATTTGACTGGTTCAAACAATTTTATGATTTAATCGAACGAACCCATTGAATTGTTAAATAATTTTTTATCTGATTTTAAAATAATGAAAAAAAAAGGAACATGATGAACAAGAGAGTTTTAGGAAAGAAAGCGATGACCCTTTATCCTTCATCATACTAAATGTCAACCAAACCAGAGGAAGTGGGGTTCGTACATTCCCAACTGTTCTTACAAAAAAGCATCTCTTTTTATTACATCCAAAGCGACTCTCATCATAACTCTGTTCGAGCCCAATTATTTCTTTATAGATGAAATGCATTAATTATTTTCTCTTTTTTAATGATAAAAAATACAAATATCTCGTTTTTAAAACGTATATAATTAAATAAATTGATGGATATATAAATTCACAAATTACATTATATTAATAAATAAAATTAATTTCAAATGAAAGTTTATGCACATTCTTATTTTTAACTAATTATTGTTTAAATAATATTACATATTAATGTTCTAAAAATATTTATAATACTATGATGTATCTATTTTTAACTAATAATTCTCTTTAAAAATATATTTTATTACTTAAATCATGGACTCTTATAAATATAATTTTCAATATTTTTTTACAAATCAATCAATATCAATAATAATTGTAATAATTCTTTTCTCTTAATCAATCGTCATAATTATAATGATAATATTCATTCTCATTTCTTGCTATATTTGTTCACGCTCTTATTACCATTCCCCTGCGTGAACCAACGACCCCTTATTTAACTATTGAAACAACCTTTCGTGGACTTTGTCATTGTCATTTGCCATTAACTTGGAAGAACAAGAACAGAAAATCGAACCAACAGTTGTGTTTTTGATTCTCATCTCATGTCACGAGACATCAAATCCAAGAAAGAAACACAAAAAATCATGGAAAGTGAAGGAAAATCAATGAAATAGGCATTTGTTGCTTTTGTTGTTATAATTATTATATGGTCTTGCATCCACAGAAGAAACAAAGCTAACTGAAATAGACAAAAGCAAAGAAAGGAAAAAAGCTGACATGAGATTGAAGATAGTCCCTGAGAGTCCCACTCTTTTCTTGTCTCGTCACCATCTCCTTCCCCTTTTCCCCGCAATTCTCTCTCTTTACACCTCTGTCTCTCCCTCTCCCTCTGTCACACAGACTCTTCCTGTTGTTGGCAATTGTAGGGATAAGTTGTGCAAGAAACTGGAATGGCACTCTTAACGAGTCTCTAGTGTTATTGGTTCCAGGTTTGAGTTTTCGTATTGAATTCTTGACACTAATTAAAATTATTATTATTTAACTCCTGCCTTGCAAGATTATAATAACATTTTACTTAATTTTATAATATTAACTTAAAATTTAAAAAAGAGTATAAAAATTTTATTTTTATTTTTAATAAAAGTAATTTATCATTATATTTTTGGTTAATGTAAATATTTAACTTGTAATTAAGTTTCTATTTTAAAAAACTTGTATTTAAGTGCCTGTTTGGATGGATTTTTGGGGAATCAATAATTACTTTTTTTCAGTACAAAAGCTTTTTAAAAGAAAAATGAGTTTTTGACTGTAAAATAAAAAAGCACTTTTTTAATAGATATGACTTTTTAATCAGCTAAAATACAACATTTTAAAATACTCAAATTTGAAGCTTCTAAAAAAAATATTTTTGCAGATAGATTTTTCGGATCAATTAATGAGCCTATTTTTAGTCCCTTTTATCATTATATTTTTCATATAATTTTTACTATACTCACAAACTCATCTTACATTTAATATGTATTTAACTATTTACTTAACTTGGATATTTATTTTGAAATTTATATAATATTATTTGACTTTTTATATGTTTTAATATTTATTTTGATATTAGTTTACTTATTTTATAATCTGTATAAAAGATTTGGTTAGATATATTTTGATTTATGTTTCATAGGGTTAAAATTATATAATAATTAATATATTATATTTTACATATTATTTAATATACTTTAAATAATATTTATAAGCATAAATAATTTTTATTACAAAATAAAATATAGTTAAAATTAAAAGTGTTTTTTATTTTTATGTTGCCAAATAGTCTACTATATGAAGCTCATTTAAAAAACTCTTTTTTAAATGACACTCAAGCAGTCAACTAATTTCTTAGAAAAGTTCTTCTCAGAAAAGATCTACAGATAAAAGCTCTAGTGACAAAAGTTCTACTGATATAAGCCCAGCTAAACAGAGACTTAAAATGTCATTAATGGAAGGCTTAATGTAAAGTGATTAATGAAATCAACAATTAAAAATTAATAGAACTGAAATTAAAAAAACATTATTAAATAAAATTGAATTGAATTATAGAATCCATGATAATGTTCAATGTGAGGTGGAACGGACTCTTGTTTCCAAGAACCGGAATAAGGAACGGTAATCTGTAATCACGCATACTCAGCAGACACATCATCAACATCATTTACAACTCAAAATCACAAGGACTTATTCCCGCCAAATTAGATCAGTAACACTCTGTTAACCCATAAGTGACAATGCATATACTCTTTTGTTACCGGAACCGAAGTCTCTGCTCAATTCTCACAAGCCACTGGAAGAGCTCCAAATTCGATTTGCCCATCTCAGATATTCGCATCTTCTCCAAAACCTTGTTTCCAAAGTCGAAATTTGAGTCCATTTACAGTGAAGCGGAGTTGCTCTATTCTTCGAAACCTACCTACCCAACAACCCAACAATGGTCAAAAACTGAAAAATCTGCAATTCAGAGAGAACCCACCAATGTAAATGAATCAAGGATCCAGATTTCGCATCCTTGGCCTGAATGGATAGATTTTATGGAAGTTTTGCTAAAAAGGGGATACTTTGAAGGTGATGGAAACCCGCTCAGAAGCGGGGAATTGAGCTCCAAGGAAGTGAATGTTGTTAGAACTGCGTGCCTGAACTTTGCGCGTGATCGGTCTGAGTTTATAAGGTAATGACATACGCATTTGGCTTTGCAGGCGAAATGTTTGATTAAAGGTCCATGTCGGATAAAGTGATTTCTTTTGCGAGGCCATTGTCGTGGGCCGTCAATGAATATGTCACTTTCATGTGATAGAGTCAGTTTAGTCAAATAATGGAGTTACTCTACGGCTGTCTATTCTAGTAAGGCAATTTTGAGTTGAAAATACTTTTTGAAATTTCTGGAACAGGATAATTTTGAGTTTTTTTAAAAAATTATCTTGTTTCAGAAATTGCAAAAGTATTTTCAATAGGAATCTTGACAAATATTGGGTGGTCGGAGCACATGTGAACTACTCATGTTTTATGCTTCAAGTATAAGTAATCTTTAGCAAATGAAGCTGTTCTCATTTTCCGAAAGACTGGTGTTTAGCTAATTCTTCTGTTACCAGGTTCTTATCAAGGAAAGATATTGAGGTCATTGCTGGATGCGGCTGCCCAAGCATAGATCGAAAAGTTGTCAATTCAGGGAAGCGTCTACGAGCACATGTTGGCATTGATGAAGAAAACGTGAGTGTTGAATATTATCACCCTTATGCTTTTGGATTTCATATTTTTTAAATGGTTACTGGTCGACTCTGCACATTCATGATTTGAGCAAATCTGACCTAAATTGCCGGTAATGCATCATATCTCATTTTAACAACCAATTATGTAGATTTGTAGCTCCTGCAACTTGAGGGGTCACTGTGAGAGAGCATATTTAAAGGCATATGAACATGAAGAAGCACAAACTGTGGATGTGATGCGTTTTCTACTGACGTATGGCCTTCATTCAATTTCCAATACACTGGAGAACAAATCATGTCAAAATAAATTGGTGACAGAGGCAGTGAGAAAAATGTTGAAAGAATTGGTGGCTTTTGGCAGTCAATATGATCCGCAAACTAGCACGGCCATAGAAAGAAGTGCACGTAATCATTTTTCAAATCGACAGGAGAAAAACGTCATAAATGTTCCAATGAAGCGAGGAGATTGGATTTGCCCCAAGTAATTTAATTATTGGTCTTATGATAATTTAAAGTGTTGAGTCATCAATTCAAGGACTGAAGTGAATTTTCATTTGTGTTGGTGTTTCAGATGCAATTTCCTCAACTTCGGCAAGAACATTAAGTGTTTGAGATGTGATTGCTTTTGTGAAGAAAGACTGAAGCAGCTAAAAGAGGATCAAGACCATCTTCCGCTGAAGAAAGGAGACTGGATTTGTGAAAAGTAATATTTCTCAGACTTCTTTACATACTTCAATAATGCTCTGGTTCTTATTCTGTAATTCAATTATTGCAGATGCAACTTCTTAAACTTTGCAAAGAATACAAGATGTCTTCAATGCAAAGAAAAGCCTACAAAGCGACTGCTTAATCCTGGAGAATGGGAGTGTGACTCGTTAGTTTTTTCTTCCTCATTCAATCATTTTTAAATTTGTAGGAGCCAGGATATGAATTAGTTACACTAGAGCATTGATTAATGTACAGTTTGTAATTTTGATTAATGTACAGTTTGTAATTACTGGGTTTGCAGTTGTAGCTACATCAATTTTAGAAGAAACATTGTTTGCTTGAAATGTGATCATCGAAGATCCAAGGCCTCAAATGCTTCAAATAAATTTAATCAGAATCAGGGCGAGTATGTAAATTATCCCAGTCGTGACCAGGAGAGATTCCTCAATAAAAATGAAGCGGATGGTCAGAGAGGCAATGCTGCAGGGATGAGGAGATTTGTAGAGAAAGGAGAAGAAGATCAATCAGTATCGTTGGCTGGAGATTCCAAGTTCTTAGATTTCCCAGTTGCTGGCGGTAAGAGCAATTTGTCCAAAACAGTGTACAGGAAAGAGATAGTGAAGCATGAGATGTCAGAGAGGAACAAAATTGGTGCAAGAACTGAAGTAACTAATGACGAATGTGAGCATGCTGACACCCAAAGAAAGTCAAAGTTCGTTGAATGTACTGATGATGAAGATTTGGGCGATTGGTTCGGGCATGAAAGGAAAATGGAAACAAGTAATTTGGTGTCTGGACCTTAGTTAATTTGTGAGTTGATTATAGGTCATCGTGTTCGTAAGATAGGCATAGGAATGAATGATGAGATTTTCTTTCTTCCTATCGTGCATGGCATGGCGAAGGTTACAGGTATGTACATGATAAAACATAAAATATGTATGGGGAACAGATTGACCACAAAATTTTAATGATGAAATTGGTATTAAATATAGACAGGAAAAGAAAAAAAAAAAACCCTCCTTTTTGATGTTTCATTATTCTTATTAACATTAGAAATGCATGTACTTGTCTTTATATATTAAAGCTTGAATTGTTTTGAATGAGGGAGAGCAACTGATGAGCAACAATAAACTAAAACAAATCTTATACACTATAGAACAAAAAGAACAGAAGACTAAAAACAAATCTTATACACGAGTAAACCGTTGGTTTGTACTTTATATTTAATTGGTTGGCTGTATTTTTTATTATATAATTGTTTAAAAACATTTTTATCTTAATTCTTATACATATTTGTTTAATTAACTCGTGTATAAAACAAAGTTTATGAAATAAATATATATTACAAATAAAATTAAGATGAGATTGTATTATGAGATATATATTTTATTTATATATTATCCCTAAATTATTCTTAATAATTGTTTTATTGAGATTAGATATTAATAAAGCAGAAAAACTAACACATATTATATTTATTTCCTATGAAAGAAGTAGTTGATCTCATAAATTAAAATATATAAATACTTAAACAAATATGTGGTGCTTGTTAGAGAATAAGTTTGTTGAATTGACTCAATACGAGAATTCTATTTGGAGCATTAGTTATATGTCTATGAAAATTTTTATTATGATAATTGTATAAGTGATCATTTGACTTGAGATTTTCAAAGTATCTTATATAGGGATTGTTATGATTGGATCTTACTTATAAATTATTCTAGTCAAGAGTAATTCAGTAAGTAGTAATTGGATATAGCATGAACTGTACGAAAGTAGTTGAGTGATTGACATATGATTCATCTCCCTAAAATAATTAGGGAGAATAATTTGTTGTTCTCGATTATTATTAATTCAAGAAATCTTTGGTCAAGGTATAATAACACTTTATAATTTCAAATATCATTAATAAAATCAAGCACTAGCGGTATAAAACTAATATAATTGAACTCAAATATAATAAACATTAATTTTATGTTATATGTCTAACCGAAACATTGTACAATAAAAGGATTGAATTGTACGAAAAATCATAGATAAAAAGATTAGTCTTTAACATTCTTAATATTTGGGTAGTCATGATATAACACCTCATATTAGGGGTTAGGATATTAAGAAAATTCAGTACATTTTATGCTTTGCATATGTGAATATTTGCTTATTTGTGCATAAGCATTTTGGACACATACAATAATTGTATATGCATTCATGACATTTTTGGGTATAATTGATTTATAAATGAAATTTAAAATGTAAATTGTGGATTATTTACGTTAAAAATTTATTTGGAGAGTGTTATTATTATTTCAGAATTTTTGGTAAACTTTAAAAATTTTCAAAAAAATTTGGTATATTTTGGATATTTTAACATTTTTGGTGAATTATTTTTGAGCTTGAATTGTTTATTGGATATTATTATTTCAAAATTTGTTGTACTGTTTTGTGTAGCATTCATATATTCTTTCAGGGGGTATGTGGGTGTTAAACATGATACATTGTTGGATATTAATCTTGATTTATGGATATAAATTGTTTAATTAAGGAATTGAAGATAAATTAAATGAGTTTAATTTATCTCATCCTAAACATAATTTAAGGTTATAGTTTGTATTTATTACCAACATATTAGGAATCTAATTGTTCACACATACATAACTATTAATGAGAGAAAAAAGGTAATTTAATTAAGTTGTTCTTGATTGTAAAGTTTGAGAAACTTTAAAAGTTAAATATACAATATTTAATAAATAAGGAAAAATATGAGATATTAGATCTTATTTAGGTCTAACTAGCATTTAATGATAATTAATTATAATTTTAATAAAGTTTAATTAAATTTAAAATTATAATTCAATTAAATCACTAAAAAATCTAAACCTATTACAAGTAGGCGTGACTTATAAAATAGTCAATATTTCTTACTTACCCCTATTTACACCACTAGAATTCTCTCAATTAATTCATATGGATATTGTTAGAGGTTGAATCTATTGTGTAACTACAACGATGATGATGAGTGGTTGGGTCGATCGTGCTAGGCCCAAGCCCAAACTTAGAAAGGTACATGGGTCGATCGGCCCATTCCTCAACGTTGACCTAATTCCTACGGGTATTTACTATATAAACTCATTATCTCACC
>JAOSBP010000206.1:2655316-2666598 GCA_027563825.1 Erythroxylum mucronatum
TTTGACACATATTAATTACTATTTGAAGTAGAAGTATTGAGTGTTATGCATTAGTTGTCACTTATAATAGCAATGTTTAAGATTAACGTTTAATAACATAGAATTAAAGTAGTTTTTTTCCTTTTTATCTTTTTTTTACTTAAGAATTAATATAATAAATACTAGTGAATTTATTATTATTAATATCCTTTTAAATTATATCTAAATATATGATAAGTTTTTTTGGGTGTTTCAGGTTCAGTTTTAAACCTAAACCTATAAATCAGGTTCGGTTCGGTTAACTACTATAGGTTCGGTTAACCTAGAACCGCAAGTTAGAAACCTGAATCTGAACCCTGAACCATGAACTTGATTTTTCAGGTTCGGTTCGAACCGATCCTGAACTAAGGTTCTGTTAACCTTATTTACAAGTTCGGTTCATGTGGTTCAGGTCCGGTTTATAGGTTCGTGGGTTTTTTTAAACACCCCTAAGATTTTCTGTCCAGTTTTACTCTGTCTTATTCTGTCTCATGTAATCTCAGTCATTTATTTTATGGGATCCACATAAGCTTCATGAGAGCTTCACATAAATAAATGACTGAGATTTATTGGACACAATAAAACATCATAATATTAGACAGAAGATTTGAACTCGTGATCGTTTACGTTGCCTTTAATTCCCTAACGTGCATAATCTCTCGCCACCCTTCCTCACCTCACAGGAAACCCTACGCGACCGTCCGTCACTCGCTCGCCGTCTTCGAGGCGGTGGAGAAGCGAGGTTGTTTGGACGTACGGACACCGACGGGTCACTTCTAACTGAAGTGTCAAAAACGCTCTGGAAAGTTTTAAAAGGTTAGAGAGAAGTGGAAGAAAGACAGGAGATGGTTCAATTATTATGCCCATTTTCTGATTTTGATGTGATTAGACGTTGTATATTTATATATATATATTATTTATCATTGCATCTTTAATGATAACTATGCATTTTCTGTTTGTAATAAAAGACAAACTCTAGTTCAAGCTAATCATGCCATTGGAGAAAGATCTTGCGGTTCTTTCTTTTTCTTGTCTTTATGTGTGTTTAAATTAAACCTTTATCTTTGTTGAATCCTTACTTATTTTAATGTTTATTAGTAATTATGATATAGTTATTTCTTTTTTAATAATTATAAAATAATGTTATATTAAAATTTATTGTTTTAATAATTTATAAATTCTTATAATTTATTAATATAATTAAAATGCGTAACAATTAAACAAAGATAAGGGTTTAATTTAAATCGTTGTTTAATTTATATTCAAGGTAGGAATGGTTTTAAGTATAATTTTCATATTAGGTTTAATGTATTCTTAAATGGCTTTATTGTTATGAAAGAATCGAAATAAAAAATAAAAATAAGAATGAAAAGTGAAAATAGGAATGAAGTTATTTATTATGAGTGTTTAATTTTGTATTAAACAAAGTTAACTGTGATGCTAATATTTGGTATTAAATATTAAAAATGATAGTAAGAAAGTTTTTTTACTCGTATTTAGTTATTATATGATGTTATTTTGTAAATAAATAATTAAAATATTTTATATTTTATAAATAAATAATAAACTTTTCTTAATGATTTATGATATTATTAATTTTTACGATAATAATAAAAGTATCGTTGGAAAAAATACTTATTAAAAAATCTTTAATTTTAATGATAACATTATGATAAGTATCCATAGCTTGATAATATCTTAATAATATTTTAATAATATCTTTTTATCTTTTATTACTGATATTTAATTCTGCTTATACACACACCTCTCTTTGAAAGAAAGTCCAGGATTATTTTGTTAAGAATTTAGAACTCCCAAGCCCACACCCAAGGACATTTAATAGACAAAAATATTAGAAAATAATAACACAAGGGAATTTACGTGGAAACTCCCAAACCGGAGAAAAACCACGAGCACCGAGAAGAAAATCCACTATATGAAAAATTCTTACAATCGCACAATTTTTCCTCTCACCCAATTCTCTAATACACCAACACACCCACAAAGAAATACCCAATACAAACTTACCAACTCTCACCTCAAAAGAGGAATTTAACTAAAGTCAAATTTGTACTACTTCTTTGACTTTGGTTGGTGCATTAAACAATGAGGTAGTAACCTCCTTATATAGGTAAGAGCTTGGCCTCAATTGTTGTCCCCAACCAATATAGGACAACAAAGGAGCCAAACTCAACACATTTAACTGCAATTTTGTCATTCCTTATTTTATCAATTACTAGTAACTAAAAATTAAGGAAAAAAAATGTATTCTTATTTACACCTCTTTGTATCAAATAAGACCCAAGTTCATCGTTTATCGTAGGGCCCTCTTGCATGAAGAATAAAATAAGACTCATTATTTACTCTTTAACTCCTACAAAGAGCAACAAAAAAGGTTTCTATTTTGTCTCATTTTATGTTTTATGAGTGCCTACTCTTAATTTTCATAAACAACAAAAAGAGACAAAATAAGAACCCTTTTTACTTTACCACGAACCTATAAAATGTTAAAAAAAAGACCTGATTTATCCTGATATAGTTTTAATACATGTCAGAACAAGGTCCATCATAAATCTTGGTAAGAAATGTAGAAACAGTTTTTTAAGTCAAACCGTACAATATATTAATGAAATTTGTATTTAAAGATTTTTGGTAAATATGGGAACTTACTTATGGTTTTGTTATTAGCTCAGTGATAAACCGTGCCCCTGATAATTGTCATTATATCTGGACTGTGAGGGCTCTAAGCTACATGGATAATTTAATGTGCTCACTAGCACACAAAAATAATATAATTACGTGTTAAATATATTACTCAAAATATTTGATGCACCTAATAAATTTATAATTATATAATTTAAATTCATTAATTTTATAATTTAACAACTCAAAATAAAGTATCAAATTTAAATATTAATAATTTTAGTTTTATTTGCCTCCTTTTCTTACACCCTAATCTCTAAGAATTAAAAGGCATTAGAGAATTTTCTACAACTAATTGAACTACCTTTCAAAGGAAAACACAGCCTTTTAATTTAAAAAACAAAAAATATTTCTAAAAAATATAGTTTAAAAATAAAAAAGGATTGAATTAAATTAATTACATTAATCAAACTTGAAATTAACTTAAATTCATTTGAATTACTATTAAAAATTCGCAATTTTATTTTTAACAAATAAAGAAGTTATTTATCTACGGGTTGTTGCGCAGGTTGGGCATGTGAGAAGAGCTCTTAGATTTGATCCCTACTAAATACACCCGTAGAGAAAGACAAGGAGTCTTAACTGTGGCGAAGTCCCGACTCGGATTAGTTGGCCAGTAGATTCAGATATCGATGGTATAAACTTAAAAGAAATAAATAGGTTATTTCCGACGTTATTAAAATAAAAAGTTTGAAATAATTGAATCACTTGAGTCGGATTTTAAGTCCGGCTTCAATTATAAAATGAATCCAAAACAAACAAAAATTACCAAACCTAATGAAGTTGATGGACATATATTACAAACATCAACAGTCTGAGTTTGACCAAATGAAGTCTACTAAACCTCTCCCTAGGTATTAGAACATCATTTTCCATCAATCCTGACACCATTTTGACTCTTAAGACCCGAAGAGTTCTCTGTCTTCAACTCGCAGAGCTCAGCTCACCTATCACCACACTCTCACTCACGCACCCTTTTTACATTAAAAAAACAAAAAAAAGTGAGCAGATGCAGATCAGACCAGCGAGAGTTTCTGAGACCTTCCCTGTCGCCTAGTTCCAAATTGCACTCTCTCCCTTTATTCTTTTAGATATCTCTGTCCTCTCCCTACAACCACACCGTTTGGTCTGCGTGATGCGCACGCTCCCCCTTAACATGAAAATATTATATTAAACTTTTTTAAAAAATTTTTAAATAAGTTAAAATAATATTTATTTACGTTTCCAACAAAGCACAAAATAATATTAAAAATAAAAAATTAATAGCTATCAATTTGTTATTTAAGCAATGGTTTTCAATAAAAATAATAAGAAATTATTTGGACATTTTCAAATGTTGGCAATATTGATTTTCCTTAAGGTAATGACTCGGGACCCTTCTAATATAGAGGGAAAAATTACGGAAGAAACAAACGAGCAAATTTATTAAATTCAGTAAGGATTTACAGAAAAATTGATCTTTCACCTCACAATAAATAAGTCGTCTTACAAAATTTTAGTATTAAAATTAAAATTGATATCACAATCAACAGTAACTCGAATCAATTTTTAAAACCAATCAACCAAGGATTGGAATACAACATTATTTGCTTCCTCTCTATTTTTCCTCTTTTTTGAATTTTGTGTTACGTTTTTTCTTTACATCATGAAATAAGTTTTTTTTTAAACATCGTAGGCAATCACTTACATAATATTTTTAGAGTTAATCTAAAATTTACTCTCATAATTCAAAAGGCCTTAATTTTATTACTAAAATAATATAATTTTAATCAATATTTTTAAAAATTAATAATTAAAATTTCTAAAATACTATTATTTTAGTCAACTACATTTAAGGTTAAAAAATATTATGTTGAAAATGTTAAAATCGAAGAAATTTGTTTATTGATTGGCCTCAACTTTTATCAACCTTAGTAATGACGTTAATATCGTGTCATTCCTGTCGCCGTCGCACGTATCCAGCTTTCTTAAATGCCGACAATTATTTCTCTCTCAGACTCACACAAGTGATTCAGTGTCCTAATTAAAACACCACCCAACGAACTCCCCCTTTCTCGTACTCGTAATCGTACAATCCAACATCCCAAAAAACAAGGGTGAGCCGTGACGGCGCGTGGAGAAGCGCGTGTATGGAAGAGGTGTAGTTTTGTCTCTGCAAATGCAGACTGTACCATCCTCTCAAAGCACCACTCACTCAACCTGGCGCTCTTACTGTTCAGTTCTTGTCCAATGCAACAACGTTAACTTTTTACCGAGCAGTTAAAAAGACCGATTTTACCGGTAATAGCCGGTGAAAATCAGGCATATTATGGACAAAGGTCAATTCAACATCAAACCCTCCGACCGAACCGAACCAAAGAACAAACTCCTTAAATGACACGTCCATGTCCTCATTCTTTAACTTCTCCTCTTTGTTCTCCTTAATGTAGAACATACCGCTTCTTCTGATAAGTTTGAAGGGGTTTCTGTTCATGGAGTTTGAAGATCAAGTAGAGCATGAAGAGGAGGAGCAAGAAGACGAGATGGGGTTGTCTGCACCGAGTTATGATGGCAATTCGGGTCGGGTCAAGATGACGACGAGCCCCGGAGGAGAAAACTCCGGCATGGGAGCAACCAGAAGTGGTGGTAGTAGTAAGATGAGGTACAGGGAGTGCTTGAAAAACCACGCGGTTGGGATCGGCGGCCACGCAGTGGACGGTTGTGGTGAGTTCATGCCGGCCGGAGCTGAAGGCACTCTTGACGCGCTCAAATGCGCAGCTTGCAACTGTCACCGTAACTTCCACCGCCAAGAAGCTGCCGACTCGTCTGCAGCAACAATCGGAGGTGGCGACCCCTTCTTTCAAGGCCACTCTCGTTCAAACCACCACCACCACCACCAGCCCCCCCAGTTACCACAATTCGTGCCTTATTACAGGAGTCCAGCGGCGTATCTTCACGTGGCACCGCCGCAGCAGAGACTGTTGGCATTGCCTTCAACATCTGGAGGGTATAGTAGGGAGGATCAGGAGGATGTTTCCAATAACCCTAGTGGTGGTGGGTATGGCGGTGCTGGGAGTGGAGGTTCTTCGAGGAAGAGGTTTAGAACAAAGTTTACACCAGAACAGAAGGAGAAAATGTTGGGTCTTGCGGAGAGGTTAGGGTGGAGGATACAGAAACACGATGAAGCTGTTGTGCAAGAGTTTTCTAATGAGACTGGTGTTAAGAGGCATGTGCTTAAGGTTTGGATGCATAACAACAAACACACTCTTGGTAAGAAACCCTAGAAGAGAAACAAGCTAGTGCCAAAAAAAAAGATCAAATCTTTTGGGGTTTATATAGCAAAAGATGGGTTTTTCAGGGAAAGAGTAGTGTGAGAAGTATGTTTACTGGATCAGAATTCTGTTCAGTAGGTCAAAGAGTTTAGGAGGGTTTAGGGTTCTTCGTTTTGATTCTTATCTTTATTTTGACTCCTTTTTTTCTGGGTTTTTAGGAAGAGAGCAAGAAGGATGGAGGTATAGCTAGAAGGATCAGGAAGATCATGTGGGTATTTATCCTGTTAAGGTTGCATAATTAAAATTTAATGGGAGTATCATTGACCTCACTGCCTTTTCTTAATTACCTTCTTCATTTCAGTGCGTTCTGAAACCTATTCATGCTTGTGAGTTTCACTCCTTTGTCTTTACTTTGTGTTCTGCAATCTAACAGTGACAAAATCTGTACTAAAATGGAAACTAAGAAATGGGTTTTTGGTGATTGATCTTTGAGTCTGATGAATCATATTGAACCAAGTTTTCAGGATATGAACTATAGTGAAAAAGCTGCATTTCATGTACATGTGTACTAGAGAAAGAGTGCAAGTTCTTCCTCCACAGAATGTGGATTCATTAAGTTTTTTTTTCTCACATTATGGTACCTTTGCCTACTTCTTCTTCTCTTTTTTGTAACTAGTTTTGTCCCCTGAAGGTTCTTATAACTCTTTCTAACTTTAATGCTCAATCGAAGTAAAGCTTCATCATGGGACCTCCTTCCTACACCGACCTGTTCCTGTTCCAAGTCTCTTTTAGCTTTTTTCACATAACATTTACTTTTGCACTCTCACCAACTTCTTTCTTTCTTTTTCTGCAATTATCTACAGTTAGTACCTAACATATTACTGATTTCTAGATTGAGATATAGCTAGAGAAGGCAACACTCAGAATCCAGAAGTTAGGTCCTTGATGAGTCTCCTTGGGAAGGTTACATGATATACAAACACATAAGATTAGATTTTCAGTACATTCACATGTTCAAATGTATGTTCTTGGGAAAGAAAATGCATCAGCAATCTTCAAGGTCTGAAGTCTCATGGAAAACTCAACTCCAAATGTCTGCAAGTCCCATGCATGCTTTGAGGAAGTGAATGGATACAAAGCTTGGTCTTTTTTATATACATTTCCATTATGACATGATCTGGGAGGAAACATGTGGGCTCTTTTAGCAGCAAAAATTAATAAAATCTAAAATAAAATCTAAAAAATTTTCCTGGACTTTCGCAGCTTTTAGTTTTCGAACTCTTCTGCTGAACTACAACCACACCTTGAAGATTCGGCTTTAGATGCATTTCCATAGAATGAATCCCATTATGATCCCTAGAATCTCCTTTCAACTTTTTATCCTCAACTTCTATAAATTGTTTTCCCTCTTAAATCATATCATGACTGAGGTAACCTTAAGTCATGTTCGACCCAACAACTGCAGAAAAAGAAGAAAAGGGAACACAATTTACAAGGGCAAATCTGATTGCTTACATAAGGTAAAATATAGGTAAACGTGCATGTTTTGGCTGGTTTACCAATTCTGTGCAAGGTGGTGTGCAATGTTTCAGGTTATGAATGGTTGCTTGATGTTTCAAGTGGCATGACAAATGCTTGTACTACTATTGCTATTGTTACTAGTTTTGCTTCTTCTGGTGTGCAAAAACTAAACAGCAAGACATATAGAGTTAGTCGAGGATGGTTTTGCTTGATTCGGGAAAGTTATTGAAAGCCAGAATCAATTAAAGCTGCATTCTGGAAATGTGGTCCTGTATATGGGAATCTGGTCCTCCTCGTCAAACCCTGAAACGAGACAGTGATTGATCATAATATTGTGACCAAAATGTAAGCTCATTAAGCTGATGCATTTGTCTCTTATACGTGTTTTGAACATTTAAAGATACGATACGACCAAAATAGCGAGATTTCTGCCTCTTCGGCATATACTAAGCTGGGAATTGATATGGTAAAGCTTGGATTGAATTGATATTGTGTTTAACTTAACGAGTAAGTGAGGTTTCAAATTAATACTTTCACCCACAAAATGTCTATTTTTAATAATATATCTTAATTTTTGTACTTGATGTCATGGTTACTTATGCCCGTACGAACTCTTTCTTTAATTTAATGTCAATGGGTAAATCATGTGTTAATTAATTTAATTTTTATCTTTTAATTCAAAATAGGGAGACATACGGATTAAAAGAAACAAATTGTTTAGAAACAAAGCATAAGTTAAATTTACATGAACAAGCTTGACATTTATTTGATTGGGTTCAAACTTCAAAGAGCAAGAAAATTATAAAAATGAAAAATTAATTTATAATAGAAAGTATAAAATGTGACCCTTTTAATTCTCAAACAAAAACTATAAGATAATAAAAAAAGTACTTTCAAAAATTAATAAAATAAATACGAATATAATATAATAGGAAATAAAATAATTAATGCTAAATAAAAATAGATTATATGAGTAAATTATTTTTTTGTGATATTAAAAAATCAAGTCGATTCGATCGGTTCAACCGTAAAAATTTTAAATTGGTCAAAGAATTTGTTCAATTTTCAATTTTCTAATTCAATCTATTTTAATAGCTCTTACTATTAAAAATTGACCAGTTAAGTAATTAATTAGTCATTTTCATAAGCTAATCATTTTTATAAATTTAAATAAAATAATTTATTTCATTTAATAGTCTTTTTTCATTAAATTGTAAATTCGTTGACGAATAAGGACAATCTCTTTAATTATATTTCAATTTCTTTAATTTTATTCAATCTTTAAACTGTTTCATGACAGTCTAATATCGATTGAATCTTTTAAATCTTGAATTTATTGTCTTATTGATTTAACTTTCAGTTTGGTTTTAAAAATATTGCATATTATATCAAAAGTATTCTAAAACTTTTAAATTCATACTCAAAATTAAAAACTTAGGTATGCAGAGATAAGAAATTACGTACAGGCAACTTTAAGATGTAGGCTGCTCAAGGTTTGATAATTTTCTTAATTACAAGAATATCACAAGTAGATGCTTAAACTGTAGCCAACTTAGACTGCAATAAGAGAACATCATTGCCTAAGAGAAAATTGAATTAGAGAACATCATTATACTAACTAGAAAATTATGCTTAAACTGTAGCCAACTTAGACTGCAATAATCCGACAACATTCAGATTTCAGACATGAATTGCAGCTAAGTTGAACATCACTTCCCATCAACAAACGTGCACTTACTTAAGATCTGGAAGAGACCATCGTCCGATTTAGTAGCTTCGACTCTGTTCTGTAATTAATGGAAAGTGTGGAGTTTTCTGGCTTTTAGTCACGATTGATCGATCGCTGTAGTGGACATTAATGGTCCAACGATGAGCACATTGGATGTCCTGATATGCAATGATATTACTCAGTCCATCTCATGACATCATAGGATTGGCAATGTCGGTTGGTTTTGATTCGATTTGATCTTATTCCTTCTTAATTAAAATAATGTATTTAATTTCAATTTATAACATTTTAAATTAAATTTATTTATTTAATTTTTAAATTTCGAAAAAAAGTACCCATAACATTTTTGGTACAAACAAGGACTGCTAGATAAATTGGATAATTAATATTTACGTAAAATGGAGATTGTTAGGCTTCTGTTATTGTTGAGGGGGAAAGGTTATCAGATTCCGGGTGTATGGGGTAAGCCTGTTGGTTTGGGTTAGTTTTCTTTGCCTTTCCTGCCTTTGTCTGTTTTTACGCTATTATCGTTTTTATTAAAAAAAATATTTATGTAAAGATCTAATTATTAATATTTTGATTTTTTATTTAGGGAGCGTTTGGTTTGAGGATTTGAGAACGAAGGAATAGAATAATCGTAAAAAACAATGTTTACTTTAGGGTTTTCAATTCCAGGGGAATTAATTTATCCCATTAAATTTGGGAATCTACTAAACCCACCAAAGAGAGTGGGTATCGAGTTTTTATTCCAATCTAAGTTTTTATCACGTTTATTTTTTACTCTTTTATTCCTAGCATTTGTCTTAATTACCATCCTCTTTATTTCCTTATCGCCTCTTAATTCTTTACGATCTCCCATCCTGCCTTATCGCGTCTCATCAATGAAGGAATTTTTTGTTCTGCGCCTCTAGGTATATTTTCTGAAATCCCTCGTTTTAATTTGATGTTAAATGAACTTGAAAGAACCTGGCTTCATCTCATTGTAAATAGGGCTTTTGCTACTTTTTTTTCTCTTATATATTCTTGTTTTATGATTTAATCAAGAGAATAACCAATATGCTATATGGTTTGATGATGTGAAAGTGCATATGGTTATAGATTGAACGAGAATCATAAAATCAATCTGCTCCTTTTTTTCCCCTTATAAATGTTTTGTGATTTAATTTGATTTTTCATATATGGTTTTAACTCTTAAAAAAAAGAAAAAACACATAACGAAACGTCTTCTACGTTGGTGTTTGTTTATTTGTTTTGTAAAACTCTTAATAGCTTTCAAAAACAACAAAACAGAAGCACTTTTTACAGTTTTTAACCTTTGTATAAAGACGTAAGCCTTTCATCTTTATCCAACGTCTGTTTCTTCATAAAAGTCATGTCTTTTTTGTTTTGATAAAGCCTTAACATTTGGATAAAGAGAAGAATTACTTTTATTTGATTTTATAATTTAACAATTGTATAAAGATGCTCTTGAATTTATTTAGTATTATTGTTTAACATCTATAAACAGAAATATGTTTTAAAGCTTTACACACGTAGCGTGCTTTTGGATTTAGATAAAAAAAATTCTAGTTTCTAAAATTCTTAGAAGAGGCAGATAAATAGATATTATTGCCCGTTCTGAATAATTAAAATCGACTGTATACAATAACGTAACAGCTAACTTTAATTTCAATGTAGAACATTATGACACGTACCCCTATCATAAGTAGACGGCGCAAATTAATTAGAAATGCTTGGCTTATGGTTGAAGAGTTACGTGACAAAGCTGCTTCGGAAAAAAATGAATGAGGTGGTTAAAGAGTTAATGAAAATTGGCCTTTTAAGTGATGATGTCTTTAAAGCAACTAAAATTTTCAACTCAAATAAAGACAAGATTGATGTGTTCCCTAGCCTTCCCCGTTTACATGTAAAGACTTTATGCCTTAAGTTTATTTTAATGTTGTTTTGATGTTTTATGTTTTAGGTATCTATGAGAAATCTTGTTTTATGTTTTGATGCTTTATGTTTTAAGTTTATTTTGATGTTGTTTTATGCTTTATATTCCATTTTAAATATGATAT
>JAOSBP010000206.1:2671501-2688303 GCA_027563825.1 Erythroxylum mucronatum
AATAAAATTAAATTATTCATAATTTTATTGATAATTAATTTTAATTTATTAAATATATAAATATAATGTTGAATTAATTATTCATAAATTTTATTAAAAATTAAAAATATATATTTAAATAATAGTAAATCAGATTATGAAAAAAATAAAAATAGAAAAAAAACACTTTTTATAGTTTTCATAATTTTTAAAAAATAAAAGAAACTAAAACTAGATATAGAAACTATGAAATAAAATTTTTTATTAAATTATGAATTATTTAATTTTATTCAAACAAACAAATTTTTTTATTAAACTTAAAAACAAAAACAAAAACAAAAAATAAAAAATAAAAACGGAAACAAAGAATTTCAATCTAACTATGATATACAAAAGAAGATGGGAAAAAAAAAGGAAAACGGGAAAAGAAAAGACCAAGTCATAATATCACAGATTCACAAGTGAAGCAAAAGACAAGTTTTCTTGTTGAGAACTATGTTCTTCACAAAGACATAACATGTCCTTGTTCCTGTTCCTCGGTCTTCTGAGCCTACGAGGAACACACTTTGTCTTTTCAACGATCACGCACTGGTAAAGAGACCGGAAGGAAGAAGAAAAGCACCACCGTTTCATGGACACTCTCTCGCCTGCCGCCACTTTCTCCCTCGGCTGCCTCAAGCTGGCTTTTCCTCTACGGCACCGGCGATCCCTTGGCTTTGCTTGTCCTAGTTCCTGCGTGAAGGGTTGTCGTGTTTCGGCACATGGTCGGAGCGAGAGTACGGCGATTGAATTTAGCGACCCGGGTTGGAAGGATAAGTACAGGAGGGATTTCGAGAGGAGGTTTAATATCCCTCACTTGACGGATGTCTTTCCTGACGCTGAGTCCATTCCTTCCACTTTCTGTCTCAAAATGAGGTGACTTTTTGATCATGATAATCACGTTTTTGCTTCTGTTGAGTGATGCTAGTAAAGTTGGTTTGTGGGTTGTGGACGGACTAGTGGTTTAGTTTGAGTGAATTTTGTAGCTTTGTTTGCTTCTTCACTTTCTGGGTTTTCAAGAGCTTTTTATGGGATCATACTGAATTGTTAGCTTTCTTCTAGTTGTTTAGCGAAGCTGATTTTGTTAAATCTTAGTGATTTATTTTGAATTGTTAAAGTAGGAGGAAACTGGGGTCTTATTTCTGCTTTGTTCTTGATATGTTTATCTTCTTTTTCTTAGATCTTACTCTCTGCAAGTTTCTTATTGTGGCATTATTTGTTAAAGAAGAGATTTACTTGCTTCATTGAGATCCTACAAGCCTAACTGCTTTAAATTCGCAGGACTCCGACGGAAGATTTTGTGGATGGTTATCCTTCTGATGAGGAGTGGCATGGATATATCAATAACAATGATAGGGTGCTCCTTAAGGTACCTTTGTCATACGGTCTTTTGGAACTAAATTTTGGGTTTTTGGTTCCCGAAGATTTAGTTCTTTTTGCATGCGTATTGGATCCTTATGGAAAAAAACTAGTAGTCAGTTATTCTTTTTCAAACCTATGAAAAGGATGGTGTTGGATGTGCCTCTTCATTTCAACTGCTTCCCATTTTTCAGTGACCCTTCAGAACCTATGTGTTCTCTTGTCAAGTTTTGATTAACATTCAACTAGATGGAAATTTAATTCCCAATATTTGCAAGTCAGGCATGAATGGCTGTTAGGGCTGCATTACCAAAATTTTGAAGATTGAAGTTCCATTACAAGAAAGTTGGGACTTTTCTTCGGTCAACCGATCAATGTAATAGCAATTATTGATGGACATCATCTTTCCCTAATGCAGGTCATACATTTTTCATCTCCCACATCTGCTGGAGCTGAGTGCATTGATCCTGATTGTAGTTGGGTTGAACAATGGTAAATATCCTTCTCTGTTAGCTTTTTTAATTTAGAGGACATGTAATTGTGAATCTTATACATGATATGAACAGGTTTGAAAAATTTCTATCTTCTAATGTGACTGATATGACCCGAAATCCTTACAGGGTTCATCGTGCTGGCCCTCGGGAGAAAATATACTTCAAACCAGAAGAAGTGAAGGCAGCAATTGTTACTTGTGGTGGATTGTGCCCTGGCCTCAATGATGTGATCAGACACGTCAGTATGCGTACATGTCAACCCTCTATTTATACTCATCAAAATTCTTGATGAAAACTAATTGCAGGAATTGCATTTCCTAGACAATATTTTTTTTCTTTTCTACTGCAAATGGTGCATTCTTTGGAGGTTGACATAACATGTTTAGTGTTTAAAGTTCCATCTCTTCTGATATATGGGGTTTATTTGGAGCAGATTGTCATCACACTTGAAATATATGGTGTCAAAAACATAGTGGGGATTCCTTTTGGATATCGTGGATTTTCTGACAAGGAATTAAATGAGATACTGGTATATACTGCTCTTTTATATTTCTATCATAATTGCAGAAGAATTGGTGAAGCATTAAACAAGACCTTTTCCTCTTTATGAATTTGAAATTGATTATTTTTAGAATTTTTTCTTACTTTTAGCTATCAAGAAAAGTGGTTCAAAATATCCATCTCTCTGGTGGAAGCTTGCTAGGAGTTTCACGAGGAGGGCCCGATGTTAGTGACATTGTAGACAGTATGCAGGTATTCAGTCCTTTTTTGTTTGTTAAGATTTTGAACTCTTGTGCACTTCATTGGCAAACACAACTGTATCAGGAAAGAGCTTCAAGTAGCTTGATTTTCATTTTGCTTAACTCTGCAGGAAAGAGGAATCAACATGCTTTTTGTCTTGGGTGGGAATGGTACGCATGCTGGTGCCAATGCAATTCATAATGAGGTTGTTCAGACTGTCATTTTACTGTTTTCCATTGTCACTTATCATAAAGGAATGATCTTTTAAAGTACTTCTCTTTGGTGCCCTATTGTGGATAGAGTAAAGGATGAAACTTTTGGGTGCTTATATTATTTGAAGATAATACAGTAAGTTTGACAGGAGAACATAACAGAATGAGCAAAGATGGGAACAGAAAGTACAGCATTGCTGCATTGCCTACAAAATCTGAGTTGAGAGCTGTTAAGTTAGGGAAGAGGTCTTGAGTTGCAACTGAGTTGTAGTTTAATTAGTCTTCATACCATCATGGAAGTGGAGTTGCATGAACTTGCTAGGATGAAGTTCATTCCTCTTGAAGTTGACACGAAATGATATTACTTGCATATTATTTCATTCTGGATAATTTCTTCATCAATGGATTTCTAGAGCACTTATTGAAGATCTTATAAAGAGTAGTTCCTAGAATTAGAGATACTTTCTCATGTCCTCCTTATAGTTTTCTGAAGTACTTATTTCTCTTTCATTTGTGGTTTTAGTGTCGTAAACGAAGGTTGCGGGTGGCTGTGGTTGGAGTGCCAAAGACTATAGACAATGATATTTTGTTGATGGACAAAACTTTTGGTTTTGATACTGCCGTTGAAGCAGCACAGCGAGCAATAAATTCTGCATACATTGAGGTGAGCTGATTTTTACTATTTTGTTACTAACTTAAACCTATTTTATGTCCCTTTCAATGTTAAATTGGTTGGACAGGCACATAGTGCTTACCATGGCATCGGCATTGTGAAACTGATGGGCCGTAGCAGTGGATTTATAGCTATGCATGCAGCGTTAGCCAGCGGACAAGTTGACATATGCTTAATACCTGAGGTACTTGAACCTTGAGACAATTTAAACTTGCTTTTAAAATCCTGCTTACGGTAATTGTTATCTGCATATTTTTAGGTGCCATTTCATTTGCACAGTCCTCATGGTGTTCTGAAACATCTAAAATACCTAATTGAGACAAAGGGATCGGCTGTGCTCTGTGTAGCTGAGGGAGCTGGACAGGTTCTTTATGTTATTATTTTTCTTGACACGTACATTTTTGGGTAAATTGCTAAATGATTCACCATTATACATTTTATAACTTCACCTACCGCAATGATTGAGCAAGCATTTTGTACATGATTGTGAAGCAGGGAAGTTGGAAAAATTTTAGAGGTCTCTTTTCTCTCCAATTTGAAAACATTTTCTTTCCTTGCTCATAACCTGTAGACTTCCCTTTCCTGTCTTCTCCTAAACACTTTTTATTATAGTTCTGAGTCATCATACCTGATTGGAATCTCTCTCACATATGAATTACAAATATAGCTGGTATAGGGGGTTGCAAGAACATATTTGTTTATCTATTCTGGCAAGCTGCTAGTTTCGGGTCTTTCGTGTTTGACGGATTCTATATTACTATGTCTTGTTTCCTAAAGGAGAATATTGATGACACTTGATGCAGAATTTTGTTGAGAAAACTAATGCTAAAGATGCATCTGGAAACATTGTACTCGGAGATATTGGGGTACACATCCAACAAGAGGTTAGTAGTTTCATTTACTAGCAAATCGGTTATCTATGATGCCAGTAACACCTGACAATTTGGTGAATTTTATCAAAAGAATGAAGCCTGTTTTGTCTAATAGTTGCTCGCCAAATTAGCAAATTTTGTCCATTGGGGAACATATTACTAGAACTGCAGTTAGTCTTGTTATCTAAAGGCAATGTATTAGTCCCAGAACTTTGGTCTTAACATTTCTATATGCTAGTCTTTCCTTTTATTAGAATATAAATGTCACTTTATCGAATCAACTAGATAACAGAAGGCTTCAGATTATTGTCAGTTTAAGTTTGGGGTTCTTTCTTTCAAAAGCTTTATCTTTTTACATGTTGACGCTTTGCTGTTTTGCCGGCTAGACGAAAAAATATTTCAGGGAGATTGGAATCCATGCTGATGTGAAGTATATTGATCCGACATACATGATTCGTGCATGCCGTGCAAATGCTTCTGATGGAATTTTATGCACTGTTCTTGGGCAGAATGCCGTAAGTCATACTTACTTCTCCCCTTCTTTACAGCTTGCAGTATGAAATTTATGTTGGAAACGGCTGAAGTAGCCACATCCCAGAGGTACACGGTTAATAGGGAGTCATGAGTACTTGTTCAAACACTTTGGGTATTGAAACTTGCCTGTAATGCTCAAACATAGCTTGCCTGGCCTTATTAGTTCCTCTCCTCCAAAATCGACAACCAAAACAGTTGTTTTATAAGAAGTGGAGAGAAATATAGAATTGTTTTTGAATACATGACCAAAGAACTAAATTTGACTGGATGTGTTCCTTAGCACATAGGGTGACCTTCAATTCAAGACTTCTCGAAGCTGACTGAAGTTAGTTGAAATCCCGGGAGCAGTGACCTGTTGCTATGCTATTGTTACTAAAGCTGACTGGACTGTGCATTTTTGCAGGTCCATGGTGCATTTGCTGGTTACAGTGGAATTACTGTAGGCTTATGCAACACTCACTACGTCTACTTTCCCATCCCTGAAGTCATTGCTTATCCCAGGGCTGTTGACCCTAACAGCCGGATGTGGCATCGTTGCTTAACTTCAACCGGCCAGCCTGACTTCGTCTAACTATCAAACTATCTTCATTTTTAATGCCAAAGAGGTCAGGAACTCAAGCTTCAATGACTTCCGTTGTTATAGGTTGCCAACTTTAGAAGCACTCCAGGTTAGCTAGTCTGTTCACCACAAACTACCAAAACAATACAAGGAGGATAGAGGAGTTCCTCCTCCAAATTGACAAAAATTCTTCAGTGTATAGTAGCTCAAAGTGCCAGTTTTGAAATTATTCGGCACATTCATAATAATACTTAACTGAGAATCTCGAACGGAACTCGATCGCTCATTAAAAGAATCCGTTACTGGAGATGATGTTGCTACTTGGAATCTATCTCTATATTGGATTGATTTTTAACATATTATGTCTGTGTTTATGATTCATTCGGCAGTCATTACAATGAACCATGTTGTCTTCTAATACAGAAACTCATTCGTGATTGGTGAACAATTGATGTTAGTTTAGAAATAAATTGCTCTTTTGGAGCCTGAGATGCTTGAACTCCTCTGAATTCCCATGTCGGGTACTAATTTCAACTTGTCTTGATCAATGCAGCTAATAGTAAAAAATGTCCTTGCAAGCTCCTATGCACATGACACCATGATAAGGTATCACTTTTGGTTTGAAGCCTCTGACTGGTCAAACTATCTTCTGGTTTATCTTGAATTTTCTCATTCATTTATACAACTCTTTCAATTAATTAGTACCTAATATCTAAATAACATTAGTCTAAATAGTTATCCAATATCTAAATGAAATTTTCACACGCTCTTGTACAACTCGTTACCAAAGTAGTAATACAATTAAAAAGCATCTCAATTAATCAAAAATTACGTATTATAATTAAATTATTTGACGAGTCAATTTTAAATGAGTTGAACACTTTTACTCACTCGAACCCATCGAGCGGTGACACAATCCTCACTAGGCTAACTCCTTTCTTCTAAAACCACTCACTGGTTAAAGACATCGACTAATCAAAGTCGGATTGGAAGTATATATTACTACGTAAACCGTCAAGATATCGGAGACTTACACCCCTCAACGCCCTCTCTTGACAAAGTCGGATTGGACTTGCCAAACGTTCTATGTCAAAAAGTGTTCAGAGCATAAATGTGGAAAGAAACGTCTATTCCCCTGATCTTTAACCATTCCCCTGTTTCTTTAACCCTTTTCCAACATTCACCATTCCTCTGTTTCTTTAACCACAAGCTGACCCCGTCAAGCCAAGCATTGAATCAAATTGGGAAAATGCAAAGTCGTCACTTTCCCCTTACTTAACTTGTAAGCAACCGATCATCGTTCTAAACGAAGCCAAAGCTCTCAGCTTTTTGTGCCCCAGCTGCATTCTGACTATGACTGCTACGCATATTTTACATAGCCATCTGAAACTCTGTTTTCTTTAGACTTTTCCACGGCTTCCTTGTTGGTTAACATGAGCTGTGCCACACTGCCACTTATCGGGTTACCCAAAACCTTTTCTCATCACTAACTTGTCGTTGGTTAAATGGGCACTCCCTTAAAAAATTTGATCTTTTTGTTGCCATCTGCTAAAGTTACTTCTGAGATCTCTGAACCAATCACCCTTTTACCCATCACCTACTTTCTTTACACACAAAACCATCCACTAAGCCACCACGCACACTCACAAAAGCTCTAGTCTTGGACTCTGCGTTCTTACATATGGTCAGTTGGTCACCTCCATTTTCTCGTCCCGTCAACAACCAGTTCCTCGGTCCAGGCAACTCTGCAGGTACAAACATTACTAAGCTCGGATACCCCTTTTTTTCTTTATTTGTTTTTGGGATGTTTGTCAGATGGAGATAGAGGGACGGATAAGAGTCAGACACAACACAAGAGATCTGTTAAAGCGTCACCCACCAAAAACCCACCTTTGCAGTGGCAGTGAGGCCATAGTTTTTGGGTCCACACCATAAAGGCATATACTAAAAAATTAAGGACAAACAATGAGGAAGCTAAGCTTGATGGTGATCAGAAGATGCCACAAGAGTTGTATAAATATAAGAAGGATGAACTTAGCTGCAGTTTCAAGACGCATGTGTACTATTATTACTGCTTTGCTTCTGATGGAATCGTCTCATATGTCTTGTACATATGTAAAACAAATTATGTTATTGGGATGCTTAACAGTTAATTGGTGTATGACTTGTGTTGAATAAGTTCTTGTGATCAGTTCTACAAGACAAGCCAAACCAAATTTAAGTTTTTCTAAATTATCCGATTAACTATGTAATTAATTATTTTTAACTTTGAAAACCTTAATCACAAAAATAAAATAAAATATTAATCTTAATTCTCTTATTTAAAGTATAGTTTAGAATAAAGAAGAGTATAGTATGATAGACATATTTTGTATTAATTTATAATTTTGCTTAAACTCATTATTATGGAAATCAAAATAAAAATGGTTCGGTTCATTTATTATAATTGAAATATTTTTTTATAGAATAGTTGAGATCTTATATTCCAAAAAAATACCTTTAAAGAAATTCAAACAAATATATTTCTGTTTTCAGTTTTTTTTTCTATTTTTCTTTCAAATAAAAACAAAAACATATTTAGTTGTTAATGTTAATGTAGTTATATTTTTATCATCGATAATAATTACATTTTAGATAAAACTTAAAGATAATATTTTTTAATTAAATAAATTTATTTAATCTCTTATATAATATTTATTAACAAATTATTAATAAAATCATGTTATTTTAATAAAATAAATAATTTAAAAATTAATATTTTATTTAAAAATTAATATTTATTTGAAACATATTTTAATTATTAAATCAAATTTTATTTGAATATTCATATATTTTAAATTTAATTATATATAATTTAATTATAATAAATAAATAAAATAAAATTATTCATAATTTTATTGATAATTAATTTTAATTTATTAGATATATAAATATAATGTTGAATTAAATTATTCCAAATTTTTATTAAAATTTAAAAAATAAAAAATAAATATTTAAATGATAGTAAATCATATTATAAAAAACAAAAATAGGGGGAAAACCGGAAAACCACTTTTATGGTCTTTATAAATTTTGAAAACAGGAATAAATCATAACTAAAACAGAAACTAAAAGTTTAAATAAACAAGATTTTTTACTTAATTTTAAAACAAAAACAGAAAATCAAAGATAAAAATAGAAACAAAAATCCCATGGTTTTCTCTCTTTTAATTTGTTTTAATTTGTTTCTTTTATGACTATTTTCCAAATTTTAACGATTATTAGAAATCCAAAAAGAAAAATAACATTCATAACCAAGGTTGAAAGAAGTTTTTTCAATAATATAAAAATTATACCAAAAGTTAAACCAGTAAAACAAAAGATTTAAGATTTAAAAGGTTCAACTAATATTAAACCATTATAAAATCGACTAAAGATTAAATAAAATTAAAGAATTTAAAATATGATTAAAAGAGATTATCTATAAGAATTTAAAGTTTAACTGAAAAAGGAAATTGTTAAATAAAAATTAAGTTATTTATTTTTGTTTATAAAAAAATCGACTGATTAATTAATAAATTAGTTAATTTTTTAACGACAAGAGTTATTAAAATAAAATAAAATAAATAATAAACTGAATTAAATTTTTTATAATTAAACCAATCTAAGGGTTAAATTAAATTAAATAATAAACCGAATTAAATTTTTTATAATTAAACCGATCTAAGGGTTAAGTTTTCCTTAGTTGTTAAACCTTTTGAATTTACCCAAAAAAAAAAAACCTTTTGAAGTTAACACTTAGCAGGATAAACAAAAAGAGAAAGATCACCATTTCTCTCGATGGAAAAGAAAAAAGAAAAAGATGGTCAGTGGGTGACAAAACAAGAAACAGGTGTAAGCAACTACTCAGCACTTACTGTCCACTTAAGAAATAGGGTCGGCCTTATATTTCCTAGAAATATTTTTACTTTATTTATTCAAGTAATTCAGTTTTTTTAAATATTAAAAGCCTTCAGGATTTCCAAGGTTTATGATGTTCATCGATTGCTCTGAACAATCATCTTGCTTCACGTTAGAAGAATCCTGCACTTGACTGGTCAGCTAGTCAGGACAAAGTCCTGTGGACCACATTCCAAGCCAGTTTACTCTTTTGTCACAGAATGCAACGATCAAACGATGGCTGATTCTTTAGGTGAACAAGTGTATATACTTGAGGATAGATAGAAACTGTGACTCAAACTACAATCTATGCAATTGAACTAATGTCTTTCCCCTTCATTTAATTCTTCAATTGGTATTGAAAACTTGGGAGCATACAGTATCAAAACTTTGCAAGTCTCTTTTACATGTCCTTTCACCTCTTTTTCTGTCAGGAAAAGGAAGCTGCAGCAGCAAAACTGTATAGCAATACTAACGTATAAACACACACGCATACTCACTCGTATATATGCCAGTGTAACTTCCTGAATTTTAAGTTATATATAAACAGCTAAGATCACATCTTGAACTTCAGCTTTATTAGTTGATCAAAAAACCCCTGCTCTTTTTTTTTTTCTTTTCCTCTCTGTTCCAATGTGTTACCGTTAACTAAGGGGTATGCTCAAAAACCATACAGAAACTCCCATGAGTGAATCATCTATGGGGCAAATCATGACTCGTGTTTCCACTTCAAATTGACTGCTATCATGTTTCCTCCTCTTAATGTCCGGACTATTATGTCAAGAGTTTGCACATGAACCAACTGTTGTGTCATCTGTTTTATAGCTCAAGCATGCAGCAGAATCTAATACCCCATTTGGGCTTTGGGGCACAGATGAGGCTGATACACTTGCCACAGTAGCAGCAGCAGTACACCCACTAGTCAGTGACCGGTCTTTAATCAGTTCAATACACTTCAACACTCTACCCTGCAGAAAATTCCCAAAAAGGGGGCAACAGAAAAAAGAAAAAGAGAGACTCATTTTCAAGAACTCAATCAAAATGGTATAGAGATCATACATCAAGATCTTCATGGGCAAAAGCAAATTTGTCGTATCTTGCATTTTCATTCTTGTGGGGAACCACCCCTAATATTATTTTCTCTTGTTCTTTTTACCTTTTCTACATGAATGAAGCTAGGCGTTGCCTTATCAATTTCTAAGGCTAGCTTTTCTCTTCCTGACACAGATATTGCCACTGCTGCTGCAATCTCTGAAGGCCTGAATTCCAAGAAATCAATTCCTGCATTTAGTTTTCCACCAAGAACTGCATCAACACTTCAATCCTAAAACACAGCTCCAGAAATAAGAAAAAAAATGAAGCCTCTTGACACAGTACAAAAATAGACCTTTCATCGTGCCTAATATGAGCTGTACTGATGTAGAGAGAGAAGATGATGATAGATATTGATGATCATGTACTTTCCAGAGGAAATAGTCAATGAAAGAGCAAGGAGTAAGTGCTCTAGTTCTCCAATTCAATGCGTTCAACACCAGAAGTTCCATTCTTTGAATGGTTTTGGCTTCGAAAACAAACTTGGGTTCTCCTACCTAACCACAAAAACCACATCATTAGGAAAAAAACAGGGAAAGAAGCAAGAAAAGCATGACCAACTTCTGAATACATCAATTTGTCACTCTAAGTTAACTTAGTGTGATCATTACCTGTAAATCTACAGATAGAGGAACTTTATTTTCCTCCATTTTGGCTGCTAGTGATAAACAAGCTACAGCTAACAATTGCAGAGCCCAAGCCTTATCCTTCTATTACGTCAAAAGTGGGAAAAAAAGAAGATAAAGATGATCAGTGCCCAAAGAACAAAATGCAAAACGAAGAACACAATATCTGCACTTACAGGCAACACATAAATTGATAGGAAACGATCCAAGTAGTTAACAGATAGGCAAATACTTAGAGCTCCAAAATCGTGATGAGCTTGAACCTGATCACAATGCAAGAAACTCGATCAGCAAACGGTCAGCAAAGACTTCATCTTCCATTAGGCATTGTAAACCAAAATCAATGCAAAAGGATATCACCAATCCGGCGAGAAAGTGAAAAATAATTGGACAATCAGAAATAACATATTGATCAAGTACGAACAACCCAGATTTGCATAATGCAGAAAAAATCCACATTGTTCGAGAAAAGAGATGATAGCCCAGAACGAAGTTTCTGGTGAAAAATCAATCAAAAGAAGTAGAAAACCAATCCCATTTCAGAGAATGAAAAGAAGAACAAAAAAGAACAACCTTTAAAATCCAATCAACAGCCTCTCTTCTAAAATTCAAGTCCAAATCCCCACTCCTCAGTCGCTTTAGATAATCACCTCTTGGCAAATGCTCACTTTCTCTATCAATCATTTCCATTACTCTCTCATCACTCAGTACAGTGAATCCCATCAAGGATTTGGATCTAAAACTATAAAAGAAAGGATCTACGTTGTGATTGTGATTGCCTTGGTGATGCCAAGAAGGGGAACACTCAAACTCATCCACGGTATCAGAATCAAAATCACCCAAACAAATGTTTGTGTTCTCTGTACATAGAAGGCTTGAGTCTTGACAATCAAGATTCTCTGCCATTCTTAAAGCCTAAAGAAGAAAATGGTCATCAAGTAGAAAGCTTTGTGATCTCATTATGAGATAAAGACCCACGTAGAAAATAAGATGAAGAGTTCGTTTGTGTGTTGGGGGCTGAGAAAAGAGTTCGTTTGAGTGACAAAGATAGGAGCTTTATGTAGTGGGAGAGGGGTTTACGAAGATACAAACATTTTTAGGGTATAATAAAACAAAGAGACGGAAAAAGGGTAGCTGTAGATTGAACTGAACATAAAATTGATACCACAGTTGAAAAGAGATTACAATGAGGCCAGCCTCATTCCAACTGTCTTTTCTTTTCTTTCCTTATTTTTCAACCTAGTTTTCACTGTTTTTCATTTTTTTTAAGACATAAACTACTTCTATACTTCAAAAAATCTTTAAACATATTTTATTTTTAATTTTTAATTTATAAGAAAATTCTTTCTATTAGACCTCGATTAAAAAACAACAAAATATATAACATAAATATTAAATATATGGCTCAATTTAATTTAAAATACTTAAATGATTTATTTTAATAAATTTAAAATATTTTTACCTATTTTAAGAAATAATTGTCCTGTATATTTTAATTAATTAATAATGAAAAAAAATACAGTTCGTAGGATATAAATTTTGTTATTGTTAGTTAAATTTGTTTCTCGCGTTATTTTGTAAATTATAAATTAAATTTTTATAAATTTTCTTTAAGCACTTGTATAGTTGTATTGCATTTGCCCCAAAACACAAATGCAAATGTAATATTTAAAAGCATATTTTAGATGTAATCTTAATTAAGATAAGTAAATTTATAAAATATGAAGCATGACTATCTTACTATTAAAAATAAGATGTGAAATTATATATGGTGGTGGGCCATTTTTCTAGATGTAATCTTAATTAAGATAACTAAGAATATTAACAAACATATAGTGAAGTAATTGCCATTATCCTTCTAAGATTTACCTTGATGATTGGTTGACTTCTAAAAAATTATACATGGTTCATAAAAAGAAATTCATAATACAAATCTTGCTATATTGTGATTATTTAAGCAAAATCATATTGTCAGTAATTAAAAATATTTGTTGTGAAAAATAATTTAAACAAATAACATTTTTGACATTATCCCTTGGACTAGTACATAATTAAAAAAAGATAATAAGATTATGCTCCCTAATTATTCTTTTATTTTCCTCTTTAGTCAAGAAATTTGAAGATCAAATTTACCTTATATGTAGGCTTGGCAAAAATTGTTCGGCCTGATTTAAAGTCAACAAGTTTGGTTCGAGTTGGATAGAATTCAATTTAGGCTTAAATGTTCGAAGAAATACCAATTATAATCGTATTCTTGTAGATATTAAATTATTCTTAAAGATTAAGAAATTGTAGTAATTACTTAATAGTTTTACCTATTAAATATTACGAATTTATTAAGTATCAAAACTTACTTGCACTAATATACTATAATGCCTTCTTTTTCACATCTATTAAGTACTAACTACAATTTAATATCCATGAAATAAAGTTAAATAAAAATTTTGTCAAATGAATTAGTTGGATAAAATAAATAACTAAATAAATAAAAATATTTATAAATTAGTATTTTTTTGCTAACATATATTTTAATTATTCAAAAATTAATTTTATTATTTAGAATTTAGAATCGAATATTAAATATTGTAAACAAAATTTTATAAAGTTTATGTAATTTAAAAATATTTAATGCATATGTACCTTACATGTGCTTTTAAAAAAAGTAATATATTTTTACGTACTTTTTAACGATTTTAAAAAATTAGGACTTTAATTATTTTGAGTAAGCTCTTTGTTTTTCTTTGGACTTGGCATTTCAAGCTCATCTTGGGTCAAATTTCACTTTTACGCTTTTTTCTTTGGACCTGTCCACAAGCTCATATTTGTGGTCCAATTTCAGCCCATTTTATTGGAACCAAAAATAAGCGATGATAAAGAGCAAAAGGGATAGTTTTAATCATTTATTTTAAAATATTGTGACATAAAGATTTTTTTTGTAAAATTATAAATATTTTAAACTTATTTTCATATGAATCAACATATTTTTATTTAATTATATTATACGTTTAATTTGTAATATGTGTAAGAATAAATATAAAATTTATGGAACTATTTCAAAAGAGATTATTATATTAATTTCATTTGTGATGTGTATAATCCACGTTGCAAATATTGTACCAGACTTAGTACCGGATTGACTTCTGATGCGATATTGTACCGGTACTGGTTAATACCGGATGTCGTTTCTGGTAATTTTTAAAATTTATGAAATAGTCCATGATTTTTTTTAAAATTGCAAAAAATTCATTATCATATTGTACAGTTATACTGTATATTTTTAACCATGTCTCAAAAATCAAAATAATAAATAATAATTACAATTAATATGAAATATCAACAATTTTCAGATATTTCCCATATAAATAATAACTACAATTTATATAAAAAAGACAATCATTATCGTACAAATATAAAATTAAGAACAATATAAAGAATTTAAAATTTTAATTTTCATTATATAATAAATAATAATTATATCAAAACTTCCAATAAAAAGAATAATAAATATCCTTAACTCTCAAATTATTATATGTTACAACAAGAGTTCGTGATAAGTAAATAACAAGTAAAATTGGAATATGAAACAAAAATATATATTATCTAATTTACTATAAATTAAATATTATATATTTAATTAATTAAAATTAATTATTACTAAAATTATAAGTATGGTAATTTAATTTAATTTAGTTTATAAAATTAATCTAATAATAATTATTAAATTAAATTAAATTAATTTTTTTAAAAATATATTTCAAATAAAATTTGATTTAATAATTAAAAATACATAAAATAAATATTAGTTTGAAATTATTTTTTTTAAAAATATAATATATTTATTAATATTTTATTAATAAATATTATATAAAATATTAAAATAAATTTAAATAAAATAATTTATTTTTATTTTTATTTTATGTATAATTATAATTAGTAATAAAATATTTATTTTATTTTAAAAATAAAATTACAAAATCACAATAAAACTTTAACCAAATAACTAATTTAAAAAGTTTTGAAAAAAAGATAGAGGGCCGAGAGTTAAATTTTTAAAAAGTCTCGAAAATTTTGTAATTTAGTTCTTATATTTTTTAAAATAAATTTTGCAATTTATTTCTTATATTTTTCAAAATTTTCAGTGTTGGTCTATATTATAAATACTGACCAGTACTAGATGAAACAAGTCGATACTAACCGATACATAAGTATTCATATTTCATAGTTTCGTACCGTTCTTTGGTCGATAATGTACGTATTGCCTAGTACTAGTTGGTACCGTCTGAAATTCAAAACCATGCGTATAATAGTGAATACAATTTTAAAAATTATAAAATGATAGAAAAAAATTTACTCTTAAATTTTATAATATTATAAAATTTTTAAGCAATTTTCAAAACACGTGAAATCCACAATTGAAATTTTACTAAATAATTATTTTTAATACTTCTATTATAATTGTATAACTTATTTTCAAATAAAATAATAACGAGTAAAATCGAATTAGCTCAGCCTCTTAAACTATAAAAATTTTAAACTTTTTAATGTTATGCTAGAATGTTAATTTTTTTAGTTTAATTTATTGTAATAATTTTTTGCTAAAAATTAATAATTTTATTAATTAATCTATAAATTTTTATAAATTATTTTAAACTAAAATAAATAAATTAATGTTTATTTAATAATTATTTTTAATTAAATTTTAATTGTAGCAGAAGCTGGTGGCAAGTGGTGTTTTAAATCCCACTCAAGCTAGGGTTCCTCATTTCATCCACCACTTCCCGCGGGCACATTTGAATTTACGCTTCTACCCTCGAAGACTAAGGTCCACTGAAAGACACGATGTTATATTTATCTAAAGTATTAAAAAATTCAAGGAAAGTTAGACAAATGGGATAAAAAACTTATGTTTAAAAATTTTAATTGATATTAAATTATTATAAAAATAATTAAAGATTAAATAAAATTAAAAATTTTAAATATAAAAAATAATCTCTTTTAATTATATTTTAATTATATTTAATCTTTAATTATTTTTATAATAATTTAATATCAATTAAACATTTAAACATGAATTTCTTATCCTATTTGTCTAACTTTCATTGAATTTTTTAATACATTAGAAAAATCTTATTAACTTCAAGTCTTTCAGTGGGCCTTAGTCTTCGAGGGTAGAAGCGTAAATTCAATGTGCCCGCGGAAAGTGGTGGATAAAATGAGGAACCCTAGCTTGAGTGGGATTTAAAACACCATTTGCCACCAGCTTCTACTCCAATATCCACCATTCAATTGAAGACGCAAGTTCCTGAACTAATAATGGAGCTTTGCATTTCTCGTTCCATCTCCAATCTCCCCAAGTTCTTAACTCCTCAAGCCACCATCAACCTAAGCTCCAAGTCCTCTCTCTCGCAATCCTCCACCGGCACCCTTCGCCGTCGTTATTTCAACCGTCTTCATTCTCGTATGTGTAACCCAGTTTGTATTTCTTGTTAAAGTTTGAATATTTATTGTTCCCAGTTGGATTTTTGGTGTTCATGTTATTTTTTGGGGGTTTCCTTTTTCAGGGTTTCTCTTTTTGACTCATTCGGTGCCCAGAGCTTCCTTATCTGAGGATGAAACTTCGGGCGGAGCACCCCGGTCTGCGGCGGCCACGGAAGAACGTGACAGTTCCGTGGCTGTTGAGGATAGTCCATCGATCGCAAATAAT
>JAOSBP010000206.1:2696913-2707017 GCA_027563825.1 Erythroxylum mucronatum
AGCAATATTACCCAAATACAACACTAATTTCCTTATTTACCGATTCTGACGTCCAATCAAAGTTCGGGGTCCAACAGTTATCGAGAGCCTCATGACTCTCGTCTTCGGTTACTTGAGTCCGATGCCTTGCATAAGTACTAGGAGGCCTTAGTCCTGAACGACTCCATCCTTCGACAAATGGCTAGACAAACCTGGTTGCAGGAGGGGGACCGTAATACCAAGTTCTTTCATGTGGCTATTCTAGCTCAGCGGAATATTAACACCATTTCTGAATTGTCGGACTTGGAGGGCAAAATTAGACGAGGTCAGGCTGAGGTGTCAACTCACGTTAGGGATTTCTTTGTTCAGCTTACGCATCGACATACAGTCTTGAGACGGGAAGGCTTTGGGGTTCGGAATGTGCTGAATCACACCCTTAGCCAAGATCGATTGGATTCGCTCACTGCCCCTTTCACGGCTCAGCAGGTGAAGGAGGTTTTGTTTCGCATGAACAGCTCCAAAGCTCCTGGGCCCGATGGGTTTTCGGCCAGATTTTTCCAGTAAACGTGGGCTATCACGAGCCAGCTGATTACGAAGGCTGTGCTTGAGTTCTTCTCCTCTGGGCGTCGCCTGCGTGAGATCAACCATTCCTTCATCTCCTTAATTCCTAAAAAGGATCACCCTAACAGAATCACGGATTTTAGACCGATTTCATGCTGTACTACTGTATACAAGATCATCGCTTCCCTTTTAGCGGAGCGATTGAAGGGGGTTTTGGGCAACGTCATTGGTAATGCTCAGGGGGCATTCCTACCGTCCAGGAATATAGGTGATAATGTCTTGCTGCTTCAGGAGCTATTGGGGGACTATCATACTGGGAAAAAGATTCAGAGCTGCGCCTTACGTATTGATCTATATAAAGCTTTTGACACCGTTGATTGGGACTACTTGCAGGAATGCATGATGGGCATTGGATTGCCCCAGCGGTTTTGCCACTGGATCTCACAGTGTATCCAAACGACTTCTTTGAGTGTCCTTGTTAATGGTTTGCATACGATGTCATTTCAGCCTCAGCGAGGGATAAGGCAAGGGGATCCTCTCTCCCCCTACTTATTCGCTCTAGAAATAGAGGGTCTGTCTGGATTATTAACTAAGTTGGTGCAATGCAATGGGTTGTTTCAGTATCATTATCAATGCCAAGAATTGAAGCTGTCTCACCTTATGTATGCGGATGATGTGATCCTTCTAGGCAAGGTTGTTCCTCATGTGTTAGCCATGTTGATGAACTTGATGGCCACCTTCTCTCATTGGTCTGGGCTACAAATGAATCCCAAAAAAAGTGCCTTGTTTATTTCCTCGGATGTAGGCAACCAGGAGGAGCTAAGTCGCTTAGTCAGGTTACCTCTCCACAGCATTCCTTTCAGGTATCTAGGTGTCCCTATCACCTCAGGTAAGCCTAGGTACTCTGACTTCTTGCCTTTGCTAGACAATTTGAAGCGCTGAATTAATGCTTGGCAGAATCGGTTCCTTTCCTATGCTGCTAGGGTTAGTCTTATTATCTCCGTCCTGAATAGCATGAGCGTGTACTGGGCTGCTCATGTCGTCTTTCCTAAGAGAGTGACTAAGGATATGGAGTGGATCCTCAAAGCTTTTTTATGGACTGGTAAGCATGAGGAGTGTAAAGGTGCTAAGGTTAAGTGGAGTGAGATTGTCCTTCCCCGGGAGTTGGGGGGTTTAGGCATTCTCTCTTTCCATCTTCTGCAACGAGGTCTGCTCATGAAAAGAATCTGGCATTTATTTGTGGACAAGGAGGCTCTGTGGGTCAGATGGTTACAAGTGTACCGATTACAGGGCCAGAGTTTCTAGGCTCTCCAGGTGCGGCATTCCCACTCTTGGTTTTTTAGAAGTCTGCTGCGGTTGCGACCCTTGATCTACCCTGTCCTTCGACATCGAATTGGCAATGGCGAGGACACCTGGTTCTGGTTTGATAATTGGCATGCGCGAAGCCCTTTGTGGGATCAAGCCAATCTTCTAGGGGTCCAAAATCGGGTCCCCACTGCAGCTTCTATTGCATGGGTTGTAGGGGAGGGTGATCGCCTGCTTAGTCGCAGATTTGGTCACCTACTTGACTCTCTTTTGGGTGGAATTACACTGTCTAGCACTCCGGACTTAATGTGTTGGGCTGCTGCTCCGGATGGCAACTTTTCCACCACTTCAACTCGTGGCCTGGGGCGAGCGGTGGGGGAGAAAGTGCCTTGGGCTGCTTTAGTTTGGCGACCGGTATTGTGTCCCAAATCTGCTTTTTTCTTGTGGCTTGTAATTAAAAATCGATTGCGTACTAAGGATCGGTGGTTTGGTACTTTTGATCCTACTTGCGTGTTATGCAACCTTGTCAATGAAAGTAGGAACCACTTGTTCTTTGATTGTGTGTATTCTAAAGCAGTGTGGAGTAGGATAGTGCATTTGTTAGGCACTTTAAATGCTGTATATGATTGGAGTACCGTTTTGCAAGAGGTTCTTTGTCAATCTTCTCCAGGTAGGCAGGATGGTTTCTTTATCAAGGCCTCGTTTCAGTTGGTCCTTTATCACATTTGGCGAGAGCAGAACAAGCGCATTTATCAACAAGTCGAGCGGAGTAAGTATGAACTTGCTGACTGTATTGTTAATTTGATTAGGGAAGCCCTCCTTGTGTTTGGAAAGCAGGACTCTCTAAGTGTAGCTATGAGGATGCGTTGGTTTTTGTGATTATAGTTGGTCTATTATTTTTGTGCTCTTGGGCAATAGGGGTTACCCCCCTTTTTTTCCTTTCCAGATTGTATTTTATTGTACATTGTAGTTTCTCCAGCTTGGTAATATATTCTTTCTTTAATTTTCAAAAAAAGCATCATTCTTAAAAGGAAATAAAATCATAGAAAAAATGTCTTCTTTCTTGAAGGAAGTTTTTTTAATGAACTTATCTTATTAGAAATGATTCCACAACATCGGAAGAATCTTACTAATTTAAACAATTAGCTCCAGAATTTTTGAAAAAGCTTTTCTCTTAATGTCTAAATATTGGAAGATTTCAGCAGAGATGATATCATAGATTCATTAAATACAAAGTCAACTCATAATTAAAATGAAACAACGACTAGTTAAATAAAATGTTTACTTAAGGAAGAGTCACTGCATTTGCGCAAGACCCACTGACTTGTGAAATACTTCAATAACATCAATATTCTTGAAAGTCATATCTATATCAAACTCTTTGTGTCTTAGGAAGTGAAACCACCTTATTGAGAGAAACTGTTAAACCCTTTACACAATTTTGTTGAGAGCTTGTAGAAATTTGTTAAACACTACGAGTGTGGAAGGTTAAAGAACCTTGAAAAATATATACTTGTGAGTTGGAGAGGTTCGTCAAATTTAATACTTGGGTTTTTATAATAAAATACTCAAGTTGGATATTTGGAAACTAGAAGTAGACTTCGTTATTAGCCAAACCAGTATAAATCAACTATGTCATTCTTTCTCCCTTCCTAACTTTTAAATTTTCATATTATAAGTTTGTGTTTTTAAGAGGCTCCTAAGTTTTACAATAAGCTCCTTCTATTATTATATCCCAAGAGATTCCTTTCATTTTTGAAAGAATTAACAAGCTCCTTTCGTTTTGAGCGTTAACAAGTACCTATTGATTAATGGACTCCTTTCTTTTTTAGTATTAGCATGCTCCTATCGATTCACAGGCTCCTTTCCTTTTAAGCGCTAGTAGGCTCCTTTCAATTAATAGGATCCTTTCGTTTTCAACGTTAAGAGGATCTTGTTGAAAGTTGATAGACTTATTTTGTTTAGCAAGATATTACCAATTTGAAAGTACCTTGTAATTTTTTTAACACATAATTCCCCCCCCCCCCCTCTTGCATGTGTTTGCTTTAACATTTGGTAATAGAGAAAGGCTTCACATTTATTGTGTTTTACAGCACATAATCGTGACAAACAATTTGACAAGCCTTAAAGAACAATATGTCTCAAAGCCTCTTTATTTCAATAGAAATAACTATTCTTATTGGAAAGAAAAAATGACCATTTATCTTCAATCTGTAGATATCAAAATCTAGCAAGCTATCAAAGTTGGAGCCAAACCTACTGTTGCTAATAACGTAGAAGTGTGGACTGATGCTGATAAAAGAAACGCACAACTGAATGCCAAAGCAAGACATTATCTAATATGTGCACTATCTCCAGAAGAGTGTTAAGTTATCAATTTGTGCTTATTTTGTATTTAATTCTCTTTAATGTGTTAAAATTATTCTTCAAAATTAATGGAATTGTATTATAATTGTTTTCAAATGATTTTCAACACCTTAGAGACGAAATTGAATGAAAAAGATGCAAAAGAAATGAAGAAAATCTGAAATTCCAAGTTTGACAGCAATTTAATGACTAAGCGTGGGCACGTGCAAGGATGAAATAAATTTCCAGATTTGCTTTCAAAATTTAAATATGATTTGTTTGAGATTTCATAATCTTTTAAGATTAGATTGATGGAGATTCACAATATGAACATGTGGGAAACGTGATCTACAAGATAGGATAAAAAAGGAAGGGATCGGGAGGCATTAAAAGGGAAAAATCGTTACTGTTCATGTAGCCTTTGGTGTTAGGGTAGTTTTTCACTTTTCAACAGTTTTTTTTCTTCTGTTCTCGATGGAAATCATTAGTTTTATCGTAGTTTAGAATTTTTACAGCTTTTCCTTGAGTTTAGGACATTTTTTGCACTTTCTTCTTCTATTTTTCTGGACAGCCATAGCTAGCTTTCAATTTCTGTATTATTTCTTTAGGGATTTTCGGATTCTTTAAAGAAGGACAAAAGATGGAGACTATGTGTTTGGCTATTACTTTTTTTATTTTCACTTTTGTTATGAGTAGCTAAACTTCTTTTCTTGGTTAAGGGAAACTGTGTTATCCGCTATTATGTGTGAGATGTTTCAATAAAATTTGTGTTGTTGATGAACATTGAATATCTTCTAAATTACTTTTTCTAATTGACTTGATTGATTTCTAGGTGCATAACTAGGGATTGATTCGTTCAATAACTAGATTAATGAAATATGACGCTCAGTTTTGTTAATCACAAGTAGCAATTAGGATTACCTTCTTTATGTTAAAGTCGGAAATTTTAAGAAGATATTCATCTTGATTAATTGCATGTCGTACATGTATTATCTTGTTTATTGGTTTCTTAGTTCTTAACATTATTATTCAATTGAACCTACGATCGTATCTAGGATGTTGCTTAATAAGAATGCTAGGATACATGTTTCTAGTCATTTACATTTAAGAGAAAAAAATCCCCCAATGAATGTTTATTAATGACTGAAATTTTATAGCGAGATCCGTTTTAGCGCGATAACATTGGTGACTCGAAAACACGGTTTGTTTATTAAATTTTCAGATCCAATTACTTTTGTTAATTTCTGATTTTTGTTATTTCTACACTCTTAAATTTACATGAACCAACCCCCCCCCCCCCTTTGTTACTTTATTTTAGTTTTAAACTCGCTAACCTTTGCAGTTAAAAATTTCTCTTAGGAACAATCCCTACTTTCCACTACTACATTATTTTGTATTGACGGAAGTTGGTTTCTTTTTAAATTTGGTTGCAGGAGACAGTAGTACCAAATTTTGGCACCATTGTCGGGAAATTTCTTAACAGTTTTTTTAGTGATGTTTTTGTTTTTGTTTTTGGTTTCGTTGCTCTTGGTTACCTTGTCTTCTGTTTGTTTTAGTTTCGCAGCTTTTTCTGATTTTTCGATCTTTTAGCGGCATGACTCACTATCAGTATGTTTTTTATTCTGATTTTTCATATTATCCTTATTATGATAATGAGTTTCCATTTGTTGCTACTTCTAGATTTGACCATCAAGTGGGAAATTTCACACCCTTAGCTGCGCAAGTACCAAGGGATGACAAACAAACTAAAGTATGTGAAGTTTGCTCATTTTTGGTTTATTCTTTTTGTACGTGTCCTATTTTACAGGATACACAGTACAAATTCGCTTCTCCACCAAAATATTATCAAGAACAATCCTACTTCAAGCCAGAGCCTCCAGCTCCACCATCGTCGCCACAAGTTGATAAGATGTCTTTGGAGAAGATCGTAATGAGTTTGGCGACGAGCACTCTTCAATTCCAGCAGGTAACGAGGAGTAGGTTGAAGACCTTGGAAGATCAATTAAGCCACTTAGCGGAGAGAATGGAAGCCCTAGTATCTACAAGAGTTGTTAGCGAACAGGAGAGTGATGCGGAGGAGTTGTGCATTCCTTCAGAGAGTGGAGATCATTTAGAGAACCCAGAAGCAATAAAGGAAGAGCAAGAGGAGTTAGGAGAGGAATAGGTTATAGTTCAAAAAAAGATGGAGGATGTGCAACCTCCTAAGGTAAGCGATGCAGTTCATGCTATAGCTAACAGAATTTTATTTCCTTTTCCTAGTTGTTTACAGGTAAAAGAAGAAGAACAACAAGAAGAGAAACAAGAAGAAGAAAAGTCCCTATTCACATATGAGTTGAACGAGCTGTGGGCGAGCAAGCTGAGGACCGAAGGTGGCAAGCAGGATATTGAGTCTCCACACCCATTGGCAATACTCTTACGAAGACCATCCTAGTGTGAAAAGAGCGATGCCTGAAAAGACCAGTGGATATTAGAGTATGATGGTGAAACGATGAAGTTCCACTCCTCATAAGCCTCGAGGCATCGTGCTAATAAAGAGCCTACTTCGAGGGAAGTTGCTCCAGATTCCTCATAGAATATGAGCATGCTACCTGTTGGACTCAAGCATCCATTCGATAATGGATTATGTACATATGCCAAGGGTCAAGCTTATGACCTTAAATAAGTGCTTGATGGGAGGCACCTCATCCGTATCCTTTCTTTTTTGTGTTTTTCTCTTTTATGCATATCTTTTGAGTGCTTGCTTTGAGTGTTTTACTTGTTTTCTTTGGTTTGTTTTGTTTGTAGGCATTTGAAAAGGAGGCTACAATCATTCATTTCAAAGCTGCATATGGCGTCTTCAATCTAGGGGAGTACTTCTATTCCCATCCCTCTTTTATGCTTTTATTTATTGAGGATAATGCCCATTCTAAGTGTGGGGGTGGGGCAAGTGTGAAATTTCTGTACACTTCGATTGTTGTGAGTTTGATGGTGATGATGAGAATGTAGTAACTTGAATGATTTCGGTCTTTAGTTAATAGTTAATTGTGGTACAAAAATGATGTTGATGCTTTTGATTTGAGGAACTTTGAATGACTCTTGAAATGATGCCAACTTCAAAGTTTTTCATTTTTCTTTTTCCTTTGTGTGCTTGCATGTAAGTAACTTGTTTTTTTTATCATGATAGAGTTGAAATAAGTGAACTGGATTGAAAGCATAGATGGATTTCTGTGTGCTTGATTAACTATTAACTCTTGACTGGAATTGTTTGAGTGAAGCGTTTGATTTATTGCTTAAGGACGAGCAATGGTTCAGGTATGGGGGAAATAGTTACAAGAAGTCGGGTTTCAACAGCTACACCAAGTAGTCACCAACCCTCCTAAACCAATTTGGATGACCGCCTCAGTCGCCTCGAACATCGAATGCACCGAATGGAGCACAACTTGATGGCTTATTGGGAATTTCAAGGATCCGAACCCACCAACACCATAAGTTCAATAGTCACAAATAGAGAAGCATTCTTTCCTCTTTCTTTTATATTTTTGCTTCTTTAATTTTCTGTTTTAACATTGAGGATAATGTTAGTCTAGGTGTGGGGGAAGGAATTGGAGTTTTTTGTGTGTGATTCTTTTCGGTTCTTGTATGTTTGTTATGCATGTTAAGCCATCAAGCTTTGTCATATTAGTTTGGATGAGATTCGGTATATGCATGAAATTAAATTGGGCTAAGTGAGTTTAGGTGAACGATGTTGATTGATTGCAATAATTGAACTTGTAAACTTAGTCAAAATTTTGACGTTTGAGTGATGAGGTAATATATGGAATTGAAGTGAATTCTTAAGTTAAACATGTGAGCAAAATTTGAGCCTTAATGATATTATTTTTATGTCATTCTATTTCTTTGAATTGTGTGATGCTCCTCTAGTCATGTTTGCCTTTAGAACTTGTATTGAACCGGATTGAATTTGTTTGATTACATGGGATATAGAAATGATTAAAGTCTTCCTTGTTTTTTTTAAACCCTTTAGCTTAAAAATGACCCACCTAATTATTTTCCCTTTGCAAACACTTTTGAGCCTTTAACCTTATTTTTCAATCAATCACCTTACATTGAAACCCAAAAGCCCCATTAGCCTTACCCTATCACAAGTTAAATGAAGCATTAGGTAATTCGGAATTTTTGTTCTGTATTATATTCTGAGATATTTTTATAGGTACTTCTACTCATGTGTTTATTAAATTATGCTGCTAGTAATTTTTTCTTGTTTTTATTGTTTTCCCTTATTTTTAGTGTTATTCATGTAAAAAAAGGAAAGGAAAAATCAGAAGGAAAAAAAAGAAAAGAAAAGAAAAGGGAAAAAGGAAGAAAATCAGAAGAAAAAAAAGAGAAAAAAAGAAGAAGAATAAAGCATAGTAGCACTAGTTAGTAATGAGTAGTTGTAGTCCTTTTTATTCATGTTTATCTCAGAATTTTAATTTAAGTGTCCCTTTTATTTGGTTCTTTGTGAATGCTTGTGAACAACCCTTTGCCATTTTTACCTTACCTTTGAACCTAGCCCCGTTACAACCCATAATAAAGTCCTTATGATCTTTTAGCTCATGTAATCCGAATGAATGATAACTGGTGAATTTGCAAGCTTATGGTAGTGCAATATGTTAGAGAGAGATTTGAGCGAAACATTTTGCTCTCAAACACTTGAGTGTAAGAGTGAAATCCGTGAAAAGAATTCATTTTGATTTCATATTTGCCTTTGAACAATGAAGTCATATTTTGACTTTGTTTATTTGCATTGGTGAAAAGCGATTATGATATATGTTGCAACTTAAGTCTTACTAGCCCAAGTTAATGGATTGTGTACACTTGATCTTATAAAGGATGAATTGACTGAGTGTAGTGGTTTAACATATTTGCTCGAGGGCGAGCAAAGGTTCGGTGTGGGGGAATTTGTTAAGTCATCAATTTGCACTTATTTTGTACTTAATTATCTTTAATATGTTGAAATTATTATCCAAAATTAAAGGAATTATCTTATAATTATTTACAGATGATTTTCAACACCTTAGAGATGAAATTGAATCAAAACGATGCAAAAGAATGAAGAAAATCTGAAATTTCAAATTTGACAGCAATTCAGTGACTAAGCGTGAACACGCCTAAGGATGGAATAAATCTGCAGATCAATTTTCAAAAGTCAAACTCAAGATTCTTATAATCTTTAAAGATTATATTGCCATCTTTCAAGGGGATAGACCACCTGAAATTGGAGGATACATTATCTGAAGAGAATCAAGGAAAGATAGGAAGGAAATCGGAAAAACAAGCATAAAAGGAGAGAGGATGATTGTTCACACAAGCTTTAGTCTAGGTTTTAGGATAGGATTTTAATTTCTGCAGTTTTCCCTTTGTTTGTTCTTGCGTTTCTGCACTTTCCCTTTTATATTTTCGTATTTTCTAGTAAAGAACCAGGGATGGAGACTTTAAGCTTTGTTATTTCTTTTGTTTTCAATTCTATTATGAGTAGCTAAACTTCTTTTCTTAGTTGAGGGGATTCGTGTTATCCGCTATTATGTGTGAGATGTTCAATAAATTTTATATTGTTAATGAACATTGAATATCTTTCGATCTACTCTTTCTAATTGAATTCGTTGGTTTCTAGGTGCGCAATTATAGATTAATTTGTTCAATCGCTAGATTAGCGAAATATGACGTTCAGTTTTGCTAATCACAAGTAGCAATTAGGATTATCTTTTCTATGTTAGATTTAGGAAATTGTAAGGAGATATTCGCTTGATTGATTGCATGTCATACATGTATTTCACTTGCTTATTGGTTCTTGATTCGTAAAGCTATTATTCAATTAAACCTATGATCATATCTAGGTTGTTGTTTAATAAGAATGCTAGGATACATGTTTCTAGTCATTACACTTAAGAGAAA
>JAOSBP010000206.1:2746613-2764633 GCA_027563825.1 Erythroxylum mucronatum
GTTTGTGATTGTATTTTTGTTTAAATTGGATTATTGTAAAAATGAGGGCTTAGGCTTATGTTGTGTATTTTGGAGATTTTTGTATCTTTGTATCTCAGTTTATGATCGATGATGTATTCATGGCTTGAAAATGCCACTTTTGTTTGGTGAAGTATTTCTTTTAGAGTTTGTAAATAAATTATGGATTTGTGTATGGAATAGAAATGTGAATTATGGTTTTGCATATAAATTGTATATTGAATGTGATTTGGGTTCCGGACGGGAGGTCCGATGATACTGATGTTTGAAAATTTTTAAAGTATTTTAGGTATAGAATTGTGTTTGTTTATGCTGGGATTCCGGACAGGAGGTTCGATGTTGTTAATGATTGTGTTGATGATTTCCAAATGGGACATAGAAGTGTGTTTGAAACCATTGCAGGTTTTTGGGTTTCTTAAAATACAGCCGTTGTGCTGCCCAATTTTTGTTTAAAAGGAGTTTAGTGACATGTGTAAGTTTATAGGAAATGAAAAGTAATTTTGTTTAAGGGTGAATTTCCAAAGGGGAAATTGAGTTGCTTTGTATGAGTTTGAATAATGATGAAAAAAAATTTATACCGATCTGGAATGGTTTAGATCGAGCTGAGTGTGTCTTGAGTTTCCAACGCAACGCTAATTTTTCTAAAGTGCGCGTTTACGGATGTCGGACTGCGATTTAAGTTTGTTTGCGATCCTTCGATTTCTTTGGCTTCCACACGTTTTTTTGTTTCCGTTCTTTGTGTTTCGTTTTGCTTTAGGCCCACTTTCGCGTTTGTAAATCCATTCTTTGTTTTTTGCTCCGTTCTTTTGTTCCACTTTTCGTTTCTGCTTTTGTTTTCTATTTTTTCCGATGGGGTCCGGTTCCGAAATCGGGTCCCAACAAGGAGACCCAATGTAGTTTTATTCCGGGCAGACAGATCACGGATAATATTATTATCGCTCAGGAAGTTATACATTCGATGCGTCATAAGAAAGGGCGAACCGGTTACTTTGCCATCAAAGTTGACTTGAAAAAGGCCTATGATCGGCTTAGGTGGGAGTTCATCCAACAACCGTTAGAAGCTATTAGCCTCCCGGAGAATCTAGTCTGGGTCATCATGCACTGTGTGACTACTGTGACGATGCAGGTGAACTGGTAAGGATCGCTCTTGAAGCCTTTTATGCCTTCACGTGGCCTTCGACAGGGCGACCCGCTTTCCCCCTACTTATTTGTTTTATGCCTGGAAAGACTTGGGCACCTTATCACCAACTCTGTGGGCCAGGGGCTTTGGCGTCCCCTATTTCTATCCCCGGCAGCCCTCGCTATCCTACCTCTTTTTTACCGATGACCTGATCCTTTTTGCCGAAGCTTCAGTTCCTCAAGCTGAGCTCATTGGTCAGGTTTTGGAGAAATTTTGTCAGGCCTCGGGGCAAGCCGTTAACCGGGAGAAAACTAGGATCTATTTCTCCCAGAATGTCCCCCCGAGCTCCGCTGACCGTATTCGGCAAACCTTGGGCTTTCAGAGTATGACTAATCTGGGGAAGTACCTTGGCGTCCCGTTATTGCATGAGCGTGCCACACGCCACACCTACCAGCATATACTGGATGCTGCTCACCGGCGGCTTACTGGATGGCAAGCCAGACAACTGTCTCTTGCAGGCCGAATCACTTTAACCCAGTCGGTTCTGGCGGCTCTTCCCATCTATACGATGTAGACTGTTCACCTGCCGCGGTACCTCTGTGACGATTTGGAGAAAATCATGCGTAATTTTATCTGGGGATCCTCAGGTGAGCAGCGCAAAGTGCATCCCGTCAATTGAGAGTCAGTCTGTCGACCTAAACACTCGGGTGGATTGGGTCTGAAGCGCGTTCGGTCGACGAACGATGCCTTATTAACTAAGCTGGGCTGGGCCCTCCTTACCAAGCCTTCCACTTTCTGGGTCCGTCTGCTTCGGGCTAAGTATCGGTTCTCCCCAGACCGTCCTCCCCTTCGACTCCCGCAGCGCAATGTCTCGAGTTTCTGGTGCGGCCTTTCAACTACTTGGCATTACGTCCGATAGGGGCTCAAGTGGACTTTGGGCAATGGGACCCGCATATCCTTCTGGTTGGATGACTGGGCCAAGGATTGCGGGCCCTTTCCCAGGTGGCCTCTTCTCCTATCCCTGATACTATCCTGACTGCGACAGTTGCCGATATGGCCAATGTTGATGGCTCGTGGAAATGGCACTTATTTCAACAATACCTCCCTTCCTCCGTCTGTCTCGACTTAGCGGATATGTGTATACAGCCCCATAGTGAGGCCATGGATACCATGCGCTGGGATCCTTCTGCTTCTGGCCATTTCTCCACCGCGTCTGCATACGACGTTATTGATGGAACCCCCATGGCCTCCTATGCTCGTGTGTAGCCGGTCATCTGGCAGTGGGCCGGACCGCAGCGGATCCGTGCGTCCCTTTGGCTCATGTGTAAGCAGAAACTCCTGACCAACCAGCACCGGGTGGCCCGTCACCTCACTACCGACGGCAGGTGTTCCTACTGTGGCCAAGATGAGTCCACTCTCCACGTCATCCGTGATTGCCCACGCGTTCAATTGTTCTGGCGAGCACTCCTCGGGCGTCAGGACGCTCCTGATTTCTTCCATTCTGAAGTGACAGCCTAGGTTACTTCCAACCTGTTGATTCCACCGCACGGGTCCCCCTGGCTATGGGCTACTATCTTTGGCATCGCGTGCTGGATGCTTTGGCGCTGGCGAAATCACAACCTCTTTGACCCTGATTTTGTGTGGCTGGTCCGAGGGCCCCAAGCTGTTTTGGCCTATGTTGAGTGGGTCATCAGAGCCCAGACCATAGAGCACGATGTCTTTCCGCCCCAGGGCCTGCCGGTAGGCAGCCTCATAGGGTGGTCCAAACCGCCGGAGACCGGGTCAAGGTCAACACTGATGGGGCTTTTCAACATGGCCGGTCTTTTGCTAGCATAGGGGGCCTGATTCGTGACTGCACCGGCCACTGGTGCGGCGGTTTTACTCAACAAATTACCATCAACTCTCCTCTAACTGCAGAATTCTGGGGTCTTCATGCAGGCATCTCGTTGGCCTGGGTCATAGGACATAGCCGAGTCATCGTTGAAACGGACTCTTTAGAGGTGATTAACATTCTTTCCTCCTCTCGGCCTGACCGTCTTACTTTTTCTGTGTTGGCAGGTATTCTGGATATCCTCCACCGCGATTGGGAGATTCACCTTCAGTACGTGCCCCGGGAAGGCAATCAGTGTGCGAATTTTCTGACTCTCCTCGCTGTAGGTACCGAACCAGGGATACGCTATTATTCTGAGCCTCCGGTGTCCATCATGCCCCTACTCCTTCGAGACCAACAGGGCACTCAGTATCGTAGAGTCGTCCGCTAGTTCGTTTTCTTCCTTTGTATATATATATATAATCCTCTTCTTTTGTGAAAAGTAACATGGTATTAGAGCAGTGTTTCTGCCTTATCTTGTAAAACATACTACCCTGTAACTCAAAAAATGGAGATGGAAGACAGTACGGAAAATATCTTCGATGTGGAAGCTTGTAGCATTACTATGACAGATAACCCAGGAAATCCACTCATCAAGACACCCCTCGAAAGAGCAAACTATTTATCATGTAGTCGGTCGATGATTATCTCACTAAAAGCTAAGGGAAAACTGGGTTTTGTGAACAGAGAGTTACAGCCACCTGTTGACAACGACAAACTTATGAAGAAATGGAAGAAAGCATAAAACATGGTCATAGCCTAGATTATCAACTCATTGTCAAAGGAAATCTCTGACTCTTTCTTAGTGGTGACAACGGCGATAGACCTCTGGGATGAATTGAAGGGATGTTATGGAGAAAGCAACGAGCCTCACCTGTATGAAATCATGCAAGAAGTAACTTAAAACAAGGTAACAACACCGTAACTGTTTATTTTACAAAACTAAAAGGGCTATGGAACGACCTGGATTCTTTGATGCCGATGAGTATGTGCAGTTGTGAAAATGCCAAAAAAAACTTGGGAGTATTTAACACCAACAGATTGATGCAGTTTCTGCTGGGTCTCAGGGAAGAGTATGCTATCGTGGTAAGTCAAATCATGTTACTTGAGCCTTTACCGTAGGTAAACAAAGCATATTCTATGATATTAACGATAGAAAAACAAAAAAATGTCAACGCTGAGAATACGATTCAGATGGGAGTGGCACTCATGGCCACCCCTAACAACTACAAAAGACAGGGGAACAGGGATCCTATTGGCAAACGTTTCGAAAACAAAAGAGATGAAAAGTTTTCCGAGCATTGCAGAGAAAAGGGACACACGAAGGACACCTGTTTTCAGCTTCATGGAATATCGGAGTGGTACAAAGAACTACAAAAGAAGAAGGGCAAAACAACATTCACTGCAACATCCGTAGGTAGCTCACTGGAGGAACAAAAACCAGAAACCCAGTCTAAGACCGAGCAGATATCGTGGCCCTCACAATGCAAGTTCAAGACCTAATGCACGTGGTTAACGGTAAATCATCAGCTGATGCTAATCACGTAGCTTACAATGGCTACGCAAGTATGATTCCAAACATTTCTAGTTTTAACAGTAGCAAATCTGGCAATTGTACATGGATAGTGGATTCGAGGGCCTCAACACACATGAGCCATGATCTCACCCTCTTCACTAACAAAACCAAAGTTTCCCACCTTAACCTAGTCACTCTCCTAGACGGTTCAAATAGCACAGTCGAACATGTTGGAAATATTGATTTCCATGAAACCTTAAAATTAAACAATGTCCTTCACATACCAACATTCCACCACAATTTATTATCCGTTCATAAACTAGCCACCCAAAACAACATTGGCATCATTTTTGTGAATGATAAAGTGTATTTGCAGGACCTGCAGACTAACGACATGGTGGCTCTGAGCGAGGCAGAAGGGGGAATATACAAAATCGGAGCAGAAAATCAGTTCATACCGTCCACCTTTAAAGGTCCTCCTCTAGATTTCTATGTTAAAAACCCGGTTGTTAATCATATATATGACAGCTTTGATATTTGGCATTTACGCCTCGGACGCATATCAAGGGGGAAAATTGAAAATTATTCATTTACCAAATTTGGGTATTTCGATTCCTAAAAATATTGTGTGTGATATTTGTCCCTTAGCTAAACAAATCAGAAAATCTTTTCCTAACCACAATCTATCCACCCAACAACCCTTTGAGCTATTCCACCTTGATTTATGGGGACCATATGGGGTCAAAAATTTTGATGGCTCGAGCTATTTCTTAACCATAGTTGACAATTTCACGAAAGCCAAGTGGACTTACTTATTGAGGAGTAAGGACCAAGTATATGAAACTCTAAAAATTTACGCAGCCATGATTAAAAACCAATACAAATCCTCAGTCATTAGTATACGCACTGATAATGGCACCGAGTTTGTAAATAACCGATGTAAAGATTTTTTACAAACCAAAGGCATAGCCTATCAAAAATCCTGCCCTTTACCCCTTAACAAAATGGCGTTGTTGAACGCAAACATAAACACCTCCTTCAAACCACTAGAGCCCTCCTATACCAAGCTAAATTACCCAAACACTTCTGGGGGGAAGCTCTACTCATGTCCACCTTCATTATCAACCGACATCCCACAAAAATCCTCTCTTGGAAACACCATACGAAAGGCTTTATAACAAACCACCATCATATGATAACATGCGTGTTTTCGATTACCTTTGTTAAGTAACAGATAACCCCCCCCCCCCCAAAGACAAATTAGCCCCACGTGCAAAACAATGCATTTTTTTGGGATACCTGCCAAGCCAAAAGGGGTATAAATTACTTGACCTCAACATCTAGACAATTCTTGTATCCCGAGACGTAGATTTCCATGAAACCATTTTCCCTTTCCAACACCACACACATCAAACTTATATTCCAATTTTCCCTAATATTATTGACAGCCCACTAGATCACCTATCCACCCAAATCCCAAACCCATCCACACATGCACCACAAAACGTTTCACCAGAATCATCTCCTACCTCGATGACTGACCACCACCCCATTCCTTTCTCTCGGAATACACCCAATACCAATGTCGATCACTAACCACCACACATTACCCAACCCTTACCTATTATTCCGCTCCGGCATAACACCTGGATAAGATCACACCCATCTTACCTACAGGACTACATCACCTCCCTTCCTCTTCTCGATGCAGCTACGACGTCGTCATCTCAGGTTCGTCCCTCTTCTTCAACTTCTTTATTTTCTAGTTTCCCATCATTTTCTTCCTTCATGGCCAACTTTGATACTGAACATGAACCTTTTGTCATTTGCTACTGTTATTACTAATCCACTTTGGGTCAGCTCTATGCAATTGGAGCTTGATGCACTTGAACGACACTAGACATAGTATTTGACGATTCTACCAGAAGGTCAACGAGCGCTACATACAAAATGGATTTTTAAAATTAAACAAAAAGCTGATGGATCGGTGGATCGCCGAAAAGCAAGGTTGGTCGTTCGTGGATACTGCCAAAGGGAAGTATTGGATTACACCGAAATGTTTTCCCCTGTTGCCAAACTCACCACCGTCCGTATCCTGATGGCCCTTACCATAGCGTACAGTTGGCCATTGTACCACTGCAACATCAACAACGCCTTTCTTCACAGTTCTATCACCGAAGAACTATACATACATCCTCCCCAAGGGTATTACAAAGCTACTGTCGGTTAGGTTTACTGACTATGAAAATCCTTATACGAACTCAAACAAGCTGGCAGACAATGGAATCAAGAACTAACGTCTAAGCTCCGGTGCTCCGGCTTTGTTCAGTCGACTTATGATTCCTGTTTGTTCATCAAAGGTTCTGCTACCAATTTCATCGCCCTTATCATTTAAGTGGACAATGTTGGGCCCCGAACTTTCTTAGAAGCTAGGACTGTTAAGTGAGAAATTTTTGATGATTATTCATGTGTAAAGAAAGGAGAATTATTGAATTTGAAGTGAAATGGAAAAGATGGTTAAGATACAAGATGAATTATATGTGATATGTTGGAAGTTAAAAGCTAGAAAATGTACATATTCATTGAGTATGCTTTCGTGTTTTAGCCATAACTCGATCTCTAGTTACCCGAATGAAATGATTTTTTATTTGAATTAAAATAGAGAGATAAGGCTACAAATTGTTTGAAGAAATTTAGCTTTAATTCGGTCTCTAAGAATGTCAATTTTCATATGGAAGGCAAGCGCAGGTTAATGTTTTAGTATAAGAACAATCCGAAATGTTTGGTGTATAACTATCAGAATAACTGAACCAAATGGAATGATTTTGATGTCATTAGAAGATTAAGACAATGAGGAACATTTCTTTAGAAGGAAGTGCAAACAAATTCCTTCAATTGCATGATTAGAAAAGGTGTTGATTTCCGGAAAGAGGTAAGCATGATGTAAATGAATTTTGAGGTCTTAATGGAGTATTTTTGTGGAATTAATTAGCATGTTAATGGGAGTTAATTAGCATGTTAATGTGAGTAAGATCATATGACATGGACTAAATGGAATTAAGGTGGTAAGATTGCATGAGGGTTCAATGCAATAACCCTTCAAGGCAATAATATGCTCATGAGCTCTGATTCCGGAATCATGCGGGATCCAACATATGTATAAGTCCGCAAGAGAGTTGGGTTCCAGAAACGGTGCCCAATATAGGTGGTATCAGAGCAAGAGTTAGATTTCGGAATCATGCGGGATCCAACATATGTATAAGTCCGCAAGAGAGTTTGGTTCCGAAAACGGTGCCCAATATAGGTGGTATCAGAGCAAGAGTTGGATTTCGGAATCATGCGGGATCCAACATATGTATAAGTCTGCAAGAGAGTTGGGTTCTAGAAACGGTGCCCAACATAGTGGTATCAGAGCAAGAACTCATGTTTTATGGAGCAAGAGTTGGATTCCGGAATCATGCGGGATCCAACATATAGTCCACAACATATGTTTTATGGAGCAAGAGTTGGCCATTGCACCACTGCAACATCAATAACGCCTTTCTTCACAATTCTATCACCGAAGAACTATACATACATCCTCCCCAAGGGTATTACAAAGCTACTGTCGGTCAGGTTTACTGACTACGAAAATCCTTATACGAACTCAAACAAGCTGGCAGACAATGGAATCAAGAACTAACGTCCAAGCTCCGGTGCTCTGGCTTTGTTCAGTCGACTCCGGATCCTTGTCTGTTCATCAAAGGTTCTGCTGCCAATTTCATCACCCTTATCATTTAAGTGGACGATGTGCTCCTTACCAACCCTTCGAGAGCTTTACTTATGGACGTCAAAGCTTACCTACACGATCAGTTCACCGTCAAAGACATGGGACCTGCTAAATACTTCATCGGCATTGAACTGAACCTCTCACCAGAAGGCATTTTTCTATCCCAGGAAAAATACATACAGGACATCTTGTCAGACGCACAATTGTCAGGTTTAAAGGACACCATCGTCCCATTTCCTCAAGGATGTAAACTCACACCTGACGATGGTCCCCTTCTAGATAACCCCGATTGCTACTGACGACTCGTGGGTCAATTACTATATTTAAACTTAACCAGACTAGACATAACATTTGTCGTCCACCAGCTAACCCAATTCACCTCCGCACCCGACAACCACACTGGACGACCTTACTACACCTCCTATGTTACATAAAAAAAACACAACTTCAAAACTTTTGTATCCGGTGCAAACATCAGTTTAGCTCCGTGTTTTGTCCGACTTAGACTGGGCCGGTTGTATCTTTACGAGCAAATCGCTCATAGGTTATTACGTCATGCTTGGAGTTGCTTTGATATCTTGGAAAACCAAGAAACAAAAGACAGTGAGTCGTTCCTCTGCGGAAGTCGAATACAGAAGCATGGCCAATGCCCTCTGTGAACTTCGCTGGCTCACTTACGTCCTTCTTGACTTGCAACTTCCTTTGTCCCTACTGATCCCTCTCCACTGCGACAATGCCACGGCAATCCACATATCCAAAAATTTGGTCTTTCATGAATGAACAAAGCATGTCGAAATCGACTGCCATCTTGTTCGTAACGTTGTTACCATTGGTTTCATCTCCACTCTTCACACTCCATCCTCATCACAATTGGCTGACTGCTTCACCAAACCTCTATTAGCCACGGACCTGTCTTCAAATGTATTCAAGTTGGGTCTGTTATCCCCGACACCAACTTGGGGGGGCTGTCGATAGGCCCACATCACCATCCTCTGCATCACGCTACCCGCACATGCCAGGACAACCATAATCTTCTCCAACTATAAATAATCATGATGGAATAATAGTTTATTAGATGAGAGAGAGTATACTCCCTCTGTACAGCTACACTTCCTGTATAAAAGTGTTTTACGATCATTCAATAAATATAATCCTCTTCTTTTGTGAAGAGTAACAATCTTCCACTAAAGTCATTATCTGTTATTATATGGACTATTTTTCTGGTATTCAAGAAGCTCAAGAGTTCGATATTGGACAGTTTAGACATTTCCTATAAAGTTAGACAACAGTTAACTGCATTTTTTAGTTTTTCAATAACTTATCGGTTAAGTTATACAATTTGATCTAGATAAAAATAGTAAAGTGACTCAATAAATTATCTAAATCAATAAGTCGAAGCCCGATATTGATGTTATATATAAAGGTTAAGGTCTCTTGCATTTGCTTATATTATTCATAAGTATAAAGACTCTCTAACCTATTAAGAGAGCTTGTGTTTTGAGAAAATTGTAGAAAGGCTTTACCGTGTCCCAGTAAGTAGTTCTCATGAAGGTTGCAGTAGATTCGCGCTCATTTTAGCTTCAGAAAGCTCGTTTGAAGTTATGGAACCGAAATCAGATATTTTCTACATTTCTTCGTTTATTGTCCTTTCACGTTCAATCTAGGACACGTAACTAAGGTCCTATTACATATTACACGTAGTATTAAAATGTTGACGTGATCGGGTGGTTAAAAACAAAGATTTTTTGATTTTTTCCGTAAGGTTCTCAAAAAATAAAGTTTCGCTTTTCAGTTTTTTTTCTTACTTATTATTGCATGAAATTGGCATAAAAGGGTTTATCTTTGAGAAACGGCGTGAAAACAAGGCTATAAGTGCAAAAAACGGTGTTGAAGATGATGAAGAACCATCGAGTGCGTGCGATAGCAGTCGCTATGTGTGTAGACGAGGGAGAGCCACGTGTTGGTGTGTGTTGGAACATGCATCACTTCTCTCCACACGCAGTCTAATGTCAAGATGACGCCAGGTGATGACGTCATAAAACCCAATACTTTCATATTTTTCGTAAGGATACCTCAGGGTGGTTTGGGTCAGTTTTCGGGCTGGGAAATTCATAAAGTGAAATTTTCCATTTTTTGGGATTTATTACATTAATAATAAATTTAACTCCAAAAAAGAAATTAAGGCATTCTGAAGTTGATTTCGAGTAAATTTTCATGCTTTAGACATCACATGAGGGAGATACTTCAAGTTCTCGTATCTCAGGTCTCATGTTCAATGTTCAGGATAGCATGACAGTCACTTGAAAAAGGAATGAAGACATTTTAAAGAGATGTTTGGGTGAATTTTCGTGCAACAAACTTGCCATAAGAGAGATACATGAGGTTCTTGTGTCTCAGACGGTTGGTTTAGTGTTTGTTGACGTACAATAGTCGCTCTAATGAGATTTTTTCTCTACAAAAGTCTCAAATAAAGTTTTGAGAAAATGTCTTCAGCACTAGTGTATGACAATAAGACTGTATATTCGAGTTTTGTGTTTATTGATATTACATTGTCACATACCATATGCCCATAAAGAATGTAAAAATAACATAAAGATATATCCCTTATGTTTGTGGACTTTTTAAGTGCTGATGAGGATGTAGTCACTAAAGTGGCCTTTTGAGTCAATGTTTTAAATTGTTCTGCTTGCATGTTGGGAGATGTCTCTAGCCTTATGTTTGGTTATTCTGCCCAAAAGTGTTAGCTTTACATAAGATTTTGAGATGTGTATAAAGGCATTAGATGGAGGAAAGTTGTTGCTCAAATCATCTATTCACCCAAAGATGGTAGTGTCATAAGAGTTGATAGTTTGTACTCTAATCGCTTTTATGTGGAGGTCTAATTGCATATATTATATATTCAGCCTAAAGGTGTTTCATAATATGTGTGATTGGATTCTCGGTATAGATACTATTTAATGGCTTTGAGTATCGCTGTTATGCTGCATTTGTACTGATCTATGCATTGTCATTTTACAGTCACCTTTTTTGTCAACAATATCAGTGTCACCATTGAAACCCTTACTGGTTTCAATACGAAGAAATGGACAGAGGATGTACTGAATGCTATAGAGATAGCTGAAATTGATATGGTCATACGGACGGATAGGCCATCTCTAGCTACATACATGAGCTCGAGAGCTCATAAAGCAACTTATGTAACTTGGGATCGGTCTAACAAATTATGTTGCATAACCATTAAGAGATCCATACCTAACCATCTGCTTAATGGACTTTCGGACACAGACATAGCGAATGAGTTCCTTAATAATGTCTCCCAGATGTTCATGGTCTCATCTAATATTGAGATAAGTGCATTGATGAAAGAATTATTCTCCATAAGGCATATGAGAGAAAAGGAGGAGTGATGGAGTTCATATAAAAAATGATCCATATTCACAGTGGACTGAAGATGCTAAATATTTCTCTTCCTTATGTCTATATAGTTCACCAGACTCTAAGTACACTCCCTCAAAAGTTTAGTAATCTAATGACGACATATTATTCGCTAGATGAGGAATGAGACTTCAATGCTTTGATTGCCCATTACGTTGCTGAGGAGGAGAAACTCAAGCTTGCTACTCCTACAACTCTCGAAGCAACTAAAGGGAAGGCAAAAATGAAGTCTGTTGAGTTCAAAGGTAGAAAGATTAAATCTTCTCCATATATTAATATTAGTCAATTCAGTGTTGGTAAAGGTCCTGCAAACATAAAGTAGCTAGCAGTATAAGGCCTAGAAGAAAAGACTGAAACCGTCAGGTAACTCCTTGGCTTATCAATTTATGAATCTACTTTGCGATAGTCGCATTAAGTACTTGGTGGCTATAGAGTGGAGCATCTACTCATGGTGCTTCCACAATATAGGAGTTCATATCCAAGACAGAGCCAAATAAAGGGAAGGAGAAATTGATGGTTGACAGCAATGAAGAAGCGAATGTAATATCTATTGGGGATGTATGTATTGAACCTTGCTGCAAGGTTCATTTTGGTTTTACACGACACATTTTATATGTGATCTTTGTATTAATTTTGGACAAAAAAGGTTAGCGTTTTGTATTTAATGCTTCTGTTGTACAGTTGTTGTTTAATGAAAAACATAATGATACAACTTCCTTGTCATAGGTTTGTATAAAATATGTCTTACCCCGAATTAGATATATGCTTCTCCATATATTGCCGAATAAATCATGAAAAGAAGAACCATGATGAATGATAAGTCATACATGGTGTGGCATAAAATATTAAGCCACATTTCTAGAGCTAGGGTTGAGACATTGATTAAGGAAAGCATTCTTTCAATTTTAGATTGTATTGATCTAGAAACATGTCTTGACTGTTGCAGGAGTAAGTTGACTGAAATAAGGATAAAGAGGTTAACTTGGATTTCTAACTTGTTGGGTCTGATACATATGGATATTGGTAGACCTTATACAGTTTCATTGTGCAATTCTAAATGTATTCTGACATTTGTTGATGTTTATTTCCATTACAGTTTATGTGTTCTTGCTTAAAGATTGAAGGTTGAGAACTAATTAAAAAATCCATCCAGAGTGTCAGATCTGACCGTAGAGGAAAATATCATGGAAAACATGATGTTTCAGGTTATGAAAAGGTTCGTTTGCCAGGTATATGGAATCAATTGAAATAGTGACTAAGTTTACTACGCCATGTAGTCCTGAGAAAGATGGTGTATTGCCGAAAGGCATGACCGTACCCTAAAGGACATGAAAAAGTCAATGCAAAATATGACTAATCTACCTAATTATCTAAAAGGGTAGAAATCTAACCTTACACACATTCGTGTATGGGGCTGCCCTGTTATGTTAGTATAATCCTTATAAAGACAAAGTATATGCTTGTTCCGCCCATTGCTATTTAGTCAGATATTTCCACCACTTAAAGGCTGGAGAAGGAATCAGAATAGTGCAATCATAAACAACCAAGTTTTTGGAATACGATGTCTTTGTTGATGCTGGGCCCTTTGACCCTTCAGATGATAGCAAGGTGATACCACAGTTATTATGTACCAACTACTCATACGTTTAAATCCGGTGGATCTAGATCTTTGTATCATGCCTGTACAAGAATAGGAACTCAAACCTGTACATATAGAGGTTCTTAGGGTACAAAATCTAATGCAGTTGTGTAGATCCGCTAGAACGAGATAACTCCTATCTCATCTGATTAAATAGTCTATTTAGTGAATACTATGATGTTAGACATATTACGAATCTAGTTACTAAAGTTATTTTTGGACCCAATGCGGATTTGTGATGGGATGTAATGATTGATAAGATGCAAGTCATGAAGCATAATAAGGTATAGGAGCTAGTTGATTTGCAGCAAAACTGCAAACTCGTTAGTTGTAAATAAGTTTTAAGATTTAAAGGATTTCAGGATAAATTTTAGCGGTTTATGGGCTTGCTTAGTTGCCTAATGGTTTACTCAGGGAGAAAGGCTAACTTTAATGTTACCTTTTTTCTCATGTTCTAGTAGGATACATTTTGAGTGATTATGGTAATTGTAGCTCAAAACGATATAGAGTTATATCAAATAGCTGTCAAAATCACACTCCTAAATCAAAAACCCTTATGAAGAGATCTATATATGGTACAACTTGAAGTATTTCAGGATTCAGATGGAACTGACATGGTTTGTAGGTTAAGCAAATCAATATATGGTTTACATCAAACCTCTCGAAAGTGATACCTTACATTTGAAGAGGTTTTGACCTCTTTCGACTTTATGAAAAATAAAGTTTAAAGATGTTTATGCTATAAGGTCAGGGGGAGCAAAGTTATCTTCCTGTTACTATACATGGATGATACATTGCTCACATCAAATTACTTAACCATATTGCATGAGGTTAAGCAACTTTTAGCCAAGCATTTTGACATTAAATTTTATAAGGAAGCATCTTTTGTCCTAAGTATTCAGATTTACTGAGACAGATCTCAACACTCATCGGGCCTCTCATAAGGTGCATATGTTAAGCGAGTGCTATAAAGGTTTAATATGGAAAATTGTAAACCTGTTGTAGCATCAATCTCTTATAGTGAGAGATTATCTTTGCATAGTGTCTAAAGAATGAAATAAAGAGAGAGGTTATGAAGAATCTTCTGTATTCTAGTGCGGTTGATAACTTGATATATGCTCAAGTGTGCACTAGGCTAGACATTGCACTTATGGTTAGGCTGTTTAGTCAATATCTAGTTAACCTAGGTATAGACTATTGGAAAGTAGTCGAGCGAGTGTTGAGATACTTAATGGGAACCAAGGATTATAGGTTGACATATAGAAAAGTCAACAGTCTAAACCTTGTAGAGAATTCAGATTCAGATTTAAGTTATGTGTCCGGATGATCCAAAGTCTACTTAAGGTTACAATTTTAAGTTTGCAGATGGTACAATATCGTGGAAGAGTGTCAAGTAGACATAGTTAATTTCCTCGACTATGTATGCAGTGTGCATGTTATGGGGTTGCTTCACAGGCGTCTGAGTTGTCTGTGGTTGATTCAGTAGCCAGACCCATTCGGTTGTACTGTAATAATCTTACTGCTATGTTGTGTAGTAACAACAAAGAATATCACAGGGTCTTAACATTTGGAGGTCAAATATTTGACTAAAAAGAGGTTGATATGAAAAGGCGACATCAAGGTTTGGAGCATTTAAGGACTGAGGAACTATAAGTTGGTCCTTTAACTAAAGAACTTCTCCCATTTGTGTTTTGAAGACAAGTATACAGTATGGATGTTTTGAAGTCTTTAGACATTGTTAGTTAAGGGATCGTTATATTTGCTCCATATACATTTGTACATATATACATTTGATGTCTTATGACAGTATGACGGTTCATCAATAAAGATAATCATCATTTATCTTCAGTAATACATACTATCGTACACTATCATAATACATATGAAAGTCTTAAAATCTATGTTAATCTTAAGCATTTTAAAGGTCATTAGACATATATACAGATTGACCTTGAGCCTATATCATTTAGACGCATACAGTTTTATACAGATATCTATGAATTTTGACATGAAATAGGGTGATATAAGTTTTTAATCTCATAAAGCTTCTTTAATACAGTTTAGCATTCAGTTAGAGAGCATAAAAGTTTTCTCTAATGTAGTTTAACATTTGGTGAGAGGAAACAAGTTTTCTTTAATGCTGTGTTAGCATTCAGTGAGAGAAAATATGATTTTTCTAATACAGTTTATCATGTGCGGTTTAGCATAAAGTTTAGAGGAATTGAGACTTACAAACAAAGATGATACATATTAGATCATACAGGTATTATTTTAGCTTGTCACACTTCATTTTCTCTTTCATGTTAGTAACGTATTAGATATGTGTGTCTATATTGGACTTACGTCACACATGACACATGTGTTTTTTATTTTTAGGTATCGAAAGTCTTGTAGGACGAAATGATGGACTTTCTTATCTTTGGATCAAATGTTTTGCTTTTAAACCTAGTCGACTAATACAGTAGCGAGACTTAACTGAGTTTTTAAACTGTTTTCAATTTGAGTCAACACTACAATTAAGTATTGTCTAAGGGGGAGAATGATGGATATTTTAGACATTTCCTATAAAGTTGAACAACAGTTAATTGCATTTTTCAGTTTTTCAATAAATTATTAGTTAATTTACGCAATTTGATCCAGATAAAGATAACAAAGTGGCTCGATAAAGATAATAAAGTGGCTCAATAAATGATCTAAGTCAGTGGGTCGAAGTTCAGGAGGAAAATAGATCTTGATCAGTGTAGATCGGACTCATATCAGGCCTGTGATGGGGAAGCCGATATGGATGTTATATATAATGATTAAAGTCTCCTGCAGTTGCTCATGTCATTCATAACCATAAAGATTCTCTGATCTAAGAGAACTTACGTTTTGAGAAAACTATAGAAAGGATTTATCGCGTTCCATTGAGCAATTCCCGTTAAGGCGACAGTGGATTCGTGCTCGTTTTGGCTTCAAAAAATTCGTTTGAAGTTATATAACCGAAATCAGATATTTTCTGCATTTCTTCATTTATTGTCCTTTTACATTTGATTGGAGATACATAAATAAGGTCCCGTTACGTATTACGTTCATGTCAAAAAGCATTTGTTCGAATAACGATATGGTGTCATGTTTATATTGAAGGTTTCTTTAAGAAAATTATGTACAAGTATGTCAATAACTAGAATTTTAAGGCAACATATCATAGAAAATGAATATAGCTCTTTTTGTATGTTTCTTCAGTTTGCTATTATTGCTTCTTTGATTGCAAAAGGTTGAGTTCACATCATTCTTTTACTCTCCTAAGGCTTTTAGCCTGGATCTCCTGTCCATTTTATTCTGTCTTTATCCTATCCTATAAATTTATGCCATTTATTTATGTGAGTCTCGCGTAAACCCTGCATAAATAGATGGCTGAAATTCATGAGACAAGGTAAAATAAACAGAGCATCTCGTCCCTTAATAAAGAGGAATTCTCATATTTTTAAAAATGACAATAGTCTGACCTCTTTATGACCTGAGCGTAAGTCCACTTTTGTGCTCTTGAGTGGACCTTAAATTCTATAAAAGGATGTCAATTTTTTATTTCTTAATTTGGGATTGTTTTTCTCGTTCTAAAGAGTTATTTTAATGTTAGATTGTTTTGTTTCACAAGCACAATATGGTAGATTGTAAATCATATGCTTCACCAAAACTCTATGAAATTTCTCATTGATCCTTGACTTTTAGGTTTAATATGACTTTGTTATCTTTATTAATCGTGGTTTTAAGAGTTTTTAATTAGAAGATATTGTCGCAAGTTCAAGTCTATTTTAGATTAAACATGATATTATTTTTTAATCAAAAACAAAATAATTAGAAATTTTTCGGCAAATTTAATGTTAGAATTTCAAACTTTCTTATAGAACATTTTTCCCTAAGTTCTATTCTTAAAAATTATTTTATAATTTTAAATTTTTTGACTCATAATTATGAAATATACACAATATGAATTAGTTAAATATTATTTACCCAATAATTTAATTAATTATTAAATTTAAATCAAACTAATTAAAATTTTAAATTAATAATTTATTATAAATTATCTATGTAAGTCACGTTAAATTCATTTGAGTTAAATTTAAGAACTTACATATAATATTAACATCTTATGTATTTTGTTATTAGTTTTTAAACATAATTTAAGAGAAACTATTTTAGAAAAATAAAAACTTTAGAAAAAGATAATATCTTTTAATTATTATAATTCAAACCTTGGCTCTTTAAATAAAAAGGTCCAACTTGATTATGTTTTACCGAAATGTGTTTGTTTCCATTTTTATTATTGGTTTTCTGTTTTTGTTTTCAAATTTAGCAAAAAAAATTGTTTGTTTATGCTTTTAGTTTTTATTTTTAGTTTTAGTTTCTTCCGTCTTTAAAAAATTATGAAAATCATAAAAAGTAGTTTTTGTTTACTGTTTTTGTTTTTTATAATCTGATTTATTATTAAATAGATATATATATTATTTAATTATTTAATAAAATTATAAATAATTTAATTCAATATTATATTTATATATTTAATAAATTAAAATTAATTATCAATAAAATTATGAATAATTTAATTCAATATTATATTTATATATTTAATAAATTAAAATTAATTATCAATAAAATTATGAATAATTTAAT
>JAOSBP010000206.1:2764733-2778099 GCA_027563825.1 Erythroxylum mucronatum
TGAAGTCTTTAGACATTGTTAGTTAGGGGATCATTATTTTTGCTCCACGTACATTTGTACATGTATACATTTGATGTCTTATGACAATATGACAGTTCATCAATAAAGATGATCATCGTTTATCTTCAGCAATACGTATTATCGTACATTGTCATAATACAGGTGAAAGTCTTAGGATCTATGTCAATCTTAAGCATTTTAAAGGTAATTGGGCATATATATAGATTAACCTTGAGCCTATGTCATTTAGACGGATACAATTTTGTACAGATATCCATGAATTTTGACATGACACAAGGGGGTATAAGTTTTTAATCTCATAAAGCTTCTCTAATGCAGTTTAGCATTCAGTTAGAAAGCATAAAAGTTTTCTCTAATGTAATTTAGCATTTGGTGAGAGGAAACAAGTTTTCTTTAATGTTGTTTAGTATTCAGTGAGAGAAAACATGATTTCTCTAATGCAGTTTATCATATGCGGTTTAGCATAAACTTTAGAGGAATTGAGACCTACAAACAAAGATGATACATATTAGATCATGCAGGTATTATTCTAGTTTGTCACACTTCATTTTCTCATTTACGTTAGTAAGGTATTAGATATGTGTGACTATATTGGACTTACGTCACACATGACATATGTGTTTGATATTTTTAGGTATAGAAAGCCTTGCAGGACGAAATGATGGACTTTCTTATCTTTGGATCAAATGTTTTGCTTTTAAACCTAGTCGACTAATACAGCAGCGTGACTTAACCGAGTTTTTAAACTGTTTTCAATTTGAGTCAACACTACAATTAAGTATTGTCCAAGGGGGAGAATGTTGGATATTTTAGACATTTCCTATAAAATTGGACAACAGTTAATTGTATTTTTCAGTGTTTTAATAAATTATTGGTTAATTTACGTAATTTGATCCGGATAAAGATAACAAAGTGGCTCAATAAATGATCTAAGGCAGTAGGTCGAAGTCCAGGAGGAAAATAGATCCTGATCAGTGTAGATCAGACCCATATCAGGCCTATGATGGGGAAGCCGATATGGATGTTATATATAATGGTTAAGGTCTCCTGCAGTTGCTCATGTCATTCGTAAGCATAAAGATTCTCTGATCCGTTAAGAAAACTTACGTTTTGAGAAAATTGTAGAAAGGATTTACCGCGTTCCATTGAGCAATTCCCGTTAAGGCGGCGGTAAATTCGCGCTCGTTTCAGCTTCAAAAAGCTCGTTTGAAGCTATAGAACCGAAATCAGATATTTTTCATATTTCTTCGTTATTGTCCTTTCACATTCTATTCAAAATACGTAAATAAGGTCCCATTATATATTACATTCATGTCAAAAAGCATTAGTTCGACTAACGATTTTATTTTATCCGGCTTTAAAATCATGTTGCTTTACTATGCCTGATACACCAGAGTTTAAATTTTGATAAGCTTACATAGAATCCCATCATATTGGTATATCTGATGTTACAAAATGTGTTTGTTAATTATCCTTCGCTTTCTTTCTCTGTCATACTGTTATAGGACGATGAAGAATATTATATTTTGGTTCGCTCGTCACAATGGCTGATTTGCCTTGCTGATGTTTCAATATTCTGAGTCCTATTTTATACGAAACACATTTTTTCTATTGGGTTATGTACCGATTGTTTTCTATTTCTTGTATTCAGACTTTTGGTTCAGATGCCTTTTAATGTTCCAATTTGCAAATAATTGATGTTACATCATGTTTGTTGCTATGATGAGTAACTGAAAGTTACGAAAGTTTTATATATGTAAGGCTTGATGAACATCAAACCTGAGCGGTTACCTGAGCACAATATCTGTGATAATCTGCTTTACTTGTGATGTTTTACAAGAAACGTTCACTTTGCTTTCCTTATATCTCCTCCAGGAATTATTGTCCTTTTTCATGAATTGTTTTTTGGTAAGGTTCAAGCTTATTAGATCAGATACGGTATTAAAGTCTTGTTCTGCAAAGCTGTCGTGATGACTTCATATGATTGTACAAAATTAGGGATTGCGAATTTGGGTAAAAGTTATTTCTTTCTATTTTTTTGACAAAGGTAAAAGTGATTTCTTAATCACTGTTTACTTTGCGTTAAAAGTTACAGATGGAAGAGATGGTATTTATACCATCGGTGTCCAAAAGAAAGCCAAAAGAAAAACGACATATTATGTACATAAAACGCTACCACTAATTAAGCCATCTAACACCTACGGTAATACAATACCAAACAATATAAATACAACAAAGTCTACAATGATGCTCCGATTATTTCCCAAATCTATTGCTGAGATATAGAACCTGATAATCAGTTTTGGACTTTACATAGGTCGGTAATATTTTCCTGGATATATAAATACGTTGTATTCTCCTCGTCTACCGATATCAAAAACAATTCACAGTGAAATAAAATAATAGCCATCCGTGGACGTAGCCATATCTTGATGAACCACATAAATCTGTGTATTTTTTTACTGTTTTCGCATTTATTCTTGATCATTGTAATTGATTTTTCATAACATCCATTTCATCTGTTCTTTTTTCATAGTTGAGCTTTCGTGCCTGGTTTTATATCTAATAATTCTACTTTATGTATTTGCAGCAAAATCGAAGAAATCAGTAGGTTTTCATTTCTTGAAAAATTGATAACTTTCTTATTTGAAACTCGAAGTTCGACTCTGAAGATACGTATTCTATTATTTTATACGGTGTTGTTGCTCTGATTGCCTTGTGGTTAGTATCAGCTATTGTTGGAGCCACTGATTCCATTCCCTTGGTATGTAATGTTCGATAATTGGAGCGATGATTAATTACTCCATCACTCTATCTTAATGCAATGCTTGATTTTGTGACTCCAGTTTCCCAAGTTGATGGAAGTAGTAGGACTTGGCTACAGCGTCTGGTTTACTACACGTTACTTGCTTTTTAAGGTAAGCCCTCGTGAATTAAGATGTGCGCAGACACTTGGAGAAGCAACTGCTAATTGGTGTTTTGGTCACTGGTGTACTGCAGAAATATAGGGCAGAGTTGGCTGCTAATGTTGAAGAGCTAAAGCAGCAGGTCCTTGGTTCAGACGATAAGTGATTATTCTTCCTCTTTTTATTGAAACCAGATCTTATGTCCAGTTTTACTCTGTCTTATTCTGTCTCATGAAATCTCAGTCATTTATTATGTGGGTCCCATGCGGACCCCACCTAAATAAATGGCTGAGATTTATTGGACACAATAAAACACCATAATATTGGACAGAGAATCTGTTGGCAGTTAGATATGGTTTCATGATTATACAAGTATGTCAATAACTAGAATTTTAAGGCAACATATCATAGAAAATGAATATAGCTCTTTTTGTATGTTTCTTCAGTTTGCTATTATTGCTTCTTTGATTGCAGAAGGCTGAGTTCACATCATTCTTATACTCTCCTAGGGCCTTGCCCTTGATAAAGAGGGATATGTAGATGGCAATGGTCCTACCTCTTTATAACATGAGTCTAAGCCCGGTTTTGTGCTTTTGAGTGGACCTTAAATTCAACAAAACGATGTCATTTTTTTATTTCTTAATTTAGGATTATTTTTCTCAATCTAAATAGTTATTTTAATGTTGGATTGTTTTGTTTCACAAGCACAATATGGTAGATTGTAAATCATATGCTTCACCAAAACTCTGAGATTTCTCATTGATCCTTGACTTTTAGGTTTAATATGACTTTGTTATCTTTATTAATCGTGGTTTTAAGACTTTTTAATTAGACATAAATTGTCGTAAGTTCAAGTCTATTTTAGATTAAACATGATATTATTTTTAACCAAAAAATAATTAGAAAATTTTCGACAAATTTAATGTTAGAATTTCAAACTTTCTTCTAGAACAACTTCCCTAAGTTCTATTTTTTAAAATTATTTTATAATTTTAAATTTTTTTGACTCATAATTATGAAATATACGCAATATGAATTAGTTAAATACTATTTACCCAATAATTTAATTAATTATTAAATTTAAATCAAACTAATTAAAACTTTAAATTAATAATTTATTATAAATTATCTATTTAAGTCACTTTAAATTAATTTAAGTTAAATTTAAGAACTTACATCTAATATTAACATTATATGTATTTTTTATTAGTTTTTAAACATAACTTAAGAGAAACTATTTTTAAAAATTAAAATTTTTCTTAATTCATATATATAATTAATTTTTATTTCTCAATATTTTTTACAAACCAACCACCACTGTTAATGATAATAGTAATCATTCATTTCCCTTAACTAACCTAATAGTAACTATTTATTTCTTTTAACAAATCATCATAATTATAATAATAATATTTATTTTTATTTTTTACTATATTAATTTTTATTCCTACTATCATCTCTCCGTATGAACCGACCGCATTTTAAGTATTATAATTCAAACCTTAACTCTTTTTATTTAAAGGTGCAACTTGATTATGTTTTACCAAGCATTTACGATTTCTGACATGAAAAGAACAGCTTGGGCAATCACCGCTGACCCCACTCTCTTTCCCCACTAGCTGTATGCAACCACTTGACAACTAATAGAAATCGCCGTTTTCAAACATTCTTCATGGTCAGTAGCGAAGCTACAGCTGTGGGATATATGGCGGTTGTCCGTCTAAAAAATTATCGTTGCTTATGGTGAATTGGATAAAAAAAATGTCGTTGTCTCTCCTAAAATAAATTTCTGACTTCGCCACTGTTCATGGTTGAAAATGACCGAATCCTTTATTTGCCGTATCTTCTTCTCAAACAATAAAAAATATCTATATATTATTTTATTTAAAATTTAATTAATTAAAATAGCATCTACTTAAATTTTAATCTAATTTTGATTATTTGAACTTAATTGAATAAAAATTAATTTAACAAAATTTAAGATTTAATCTAAAAATTAAACTTTTTAATCAAATTCGATTGAAAATTAATTATTCCTAGACCTGAAAAAGCAAAAAAGGAAGCACTTTTCTTAGTGACCAAGCATTCCATACCCCAAAGGGCCAGCATTCAAACATTAAATGTTATAATATACTTTTCAAAGACTTCCCTTTTCTTGACACAGCTCACACTCTCCACACTCACCCTTGAAAGCAGCCAAAAAGGGCCAGGAGGAGCCTTGTAAGTGCTCTCATCTCCTCCAAAGTTACCTCTAATGTTCCTATTGGCTTTAAATTTTACTTTTCCAAATCTATTATGCAACTTCTTTACTACTTAAGAATAAGATTGAATACTAATAGACCTCTTAAGACTTCTCTTCATCTCAGTAAGATCTCTACTAGGTGTTATTATTATTGTTGTAGTAATAATTTATAAATCATATATTTAATAAATTATTTAAAAATAAATAACTTAAATATAAGTAAAGAATTCGACCAACTATTATTTACAACTTTTATAGTGTTTTTGTTTCGTATTAAGTATCCAAAATTTTGAGTGAGTTTAATTTTTTTATCACAATTTATCAAATTAAAAGATTATTGGAAATTTAGTTCACTAACTAAATTATCCCTCTTATAAATATAAAAATATATATAACTCTCTTGTACCAATAACTATAAAATTGAATGTTATATTATCTTAGTTTTTATCATTTTCAAACTCAATTTATAAATACCATAATATAAGAAAATTATGTGCACATTTTAAAAAATGAATTAGATAATAAGGAATAGAGTCAACAAAGCAGTAAATTTTATCATATAGATAGAATTTGGCATTCAAGTCATTTTTTAACATTTAAATTTTAAATTCTCATAAGTTAAAACTTATAAGTAAAGTTTTAAAAACTGAACTAATTCGACCAGTTTAACAGTAAAAATTTTGAACTGGTCAATATTTGGTTTCATTTTAATTTTTTTATTTTATTTAGTTTAATAATTTATTAAAAATTTACTAATTTATTAATAAATCAACTAATTTTTGTAAACTAATTAATTTTTATAAATCAAGATAAACTAATTAATTTTTATTTAATAATTTCTTTTTTAATTAAAGTTTAAAACTTTTAATGAATAAGAACAATTTTTTTCATCGTTTTTTCAAAATTTTCAATTTTATTCAATCGATTTTATATAAATTTAATAAAAATTAAACCTTCTAAACTTTAAATCTTTCATTATACTATACAGTTTAACTTCTGATCTAGTATTAAAACGTTGCTCTATGATCACGTTAAATTATAAAATATAAGTACCAATATAATCAGTAATTACTATTAAGTAGACAGTAAATAAATTATTATAATAAAAATAATTAGTTGTGAAAAATAATATTTTCTCAATATAATAAAAGACAAGCTGCGTACTTCTTTGCCTTGATGTTGATGTTGATGTTGATGGTGAGGGTAGCAGTAGAACAGAACACAGCACATGCCCAACAAAACAAAACAAATGAAAAGGTATAATGAACCAAACAGCAACATTCGACCGTTACGAGAAAGAGCGCGTTCTGACCTGCCACGTCATCTTCACACGTTAATCGTACGTTTCCCTCCGTTAAGCGTCCTTTTCCTTCTTCCACTTCACCACCTTCTGTCATGGAATCTAGTCTTCCTTTGATTATGGTTCCTTTCTATCTCTTTTTCCTAAGAAAGTTATGATATTTCGTTAATTGTCATGATCTTCTCTTCTTTATATAACCCAAAAAATCTAAATTTCCTTTTTTTCTCTCATTCTTAATATTTTATGTTTTTTTTAATATTTTATGTTTAACTATAGTCGTAAAATGAAAAAAAAATAAAAAGAAAAGGAAGAGTCTTTAAAAAAAGGAAAAGGAGGTAATTTGATTAGGAAGAGAACAACAATAAAGGAAGTAATTGTAGTTTCCTTAAACTACTGCTTCCAATTCTCTCACTCTCTCTCCCTTCATTCTGTACTCGCAAGAAGTTCACATTGTTTTGGTTTTTTCTCTTCTCAAAGGTTGGTCTTTTGTTTGTTTGTTTGTTTGTTGCAGTGTTCCTGCTTTTCTCTTTTTGTTTGTTGACTCTGTGTGATTGTGTTAAAGACAAAGTGAGTCCACTGATGATTTCTTTTAAGTGACTTTCTTTCTTTTTTCTCATCTGGGTATCCCTAAGTTGTCTTAAATTCTCTCTTTGTGTTCTTGTTTATAGTCGAGGAGTGAACTTTTTTGGCCTTTTACATTGCTTAGGCCAAAGGAAAAGATCAGTGTATCTTGTGGGCCGTACAGGGAGTGAGTTCTTTAGTGGGCATTGGTAATTTTGTTTCATTGGTGTGAACTTTTTGTGGCTAGTGTTTGGCGATGATCAGTTAAGAAAGAGTGTGGCGTGCCAGTTTAAGAGTGTGAAAGAATCTCGCTTTGGGGTCTCTGTCAATATTGTTATAGAGGTAAAGGTTTGATTTTTATGGTAATTAGTTCGTGGGCGTTGAGGATATAACTTCTTTAGTGATGTCCAAAATCTTATTGATCAATCTTTGTTTGATTGTTTCAGTTTCGGCACTGGATTGTTCTATTGTGGATTGGTGGTTTAGGTGAAGGAGAATCCTGAAGACAATGTATACTGACAGATGGGGTCGAGATGTAAGCAAACGAGGAATTTCGTAATTCACTTTACTGCTAATTAGCCAAGGGTGTATTTTAGTTTGTCTTCAGATAGTGTTTGTTGCTATATTGGTCTTATTGAAATTTCCAAAAACTGTATCAGGGGGGTGGTATCAGAGGAGGTAGCATTTTCAATTCAATTCTTACTGAGAAACCGAACTCTGATACATTTGGTAAAGTAAGAAAGGATGGACGGGGGTTTGGATTGCCTTCTTCAGCTAAGTTTCGAAGTGGGCACTTGACTTCTGCTGCAATTCATGTGTCAAAAACCACACCTGTTTACAGAGATGACGGTGGATCAGGATCAGACATGGATCTTGGTTCTGACTCTGACTCTGAGGATGAGGCTTATGGTGTGCCTCACTCAGTTGATACATCTCCCCAAGATGATAAAATTCGCAATGGTAGAATCTCTCAAGAAAAAAATATTCACAAGGACATGCCCAGTGCACCTCCTATGGGTTCTGGTGCAGAAATAAAACGCAAAGTTGAGAAAATTTCAACATCTAGTGCTAATATGACACCACATTTAGCAAACACGAACAGTTCTGTAGATTCAGAGAAACCAAAACTATCTGAAAGGTGTCTGGATCTTTTTTTCTTAATCTCTATGCTTATATTTCCTGAAGTGAACTTATTTTGGGCATTTATGTTATCCATTACAGGATTGCTGTTGTCAAAGAAGCTATGTCTCCAATTTCTTTACCTGCTCGCGTCCCTACATTTCATGCAAGGTTGGTTACATTGCTTCACTAATGATGACTGTGTACTTGAAATTGATCCTAATATCAATGTTTGTGATATTGTTATTTTTTATTGGATGGTCAGTATCAGTGTAAGCATGGTCTTACAATTCCTGCTCTATAGTTTTATCATTTTATAATTTGTGTGAATGGATTCAGTGGGCAAGGACCATGGTGTGCAGTGATTTCTTATGACGCATGTGTCAGGCTGTGTCTACATTCATGGGCCAAAGGTTGCACGGAAGAAGCTCCCTTCTTCTTGGATACAGAATGCGCATTGTTGCGTGATGCATTTGGGTGGGTTTCTATTTCCTACTATTTATATCCTTCCATTATGCTGTTGTTGAATTTGCGGTACCTATCCACTATATGCTAAAATATAGGCTATGTAACTCAGTGTTATTACTTGACCTTGCTGCTGAAGCTGCCTTTGCACAGCTGAGCCAGCAAGCGGTGGTGTTTTGGATGATGAGATTCTATGCTGAAAAGCTTTTGATCTATTTCCAGTCTGATATCTTCACGCTTTCTTGTATTTGAGTATGGTCAAAAGTTGCATAGATTAAGCTAAACCTCTATAGCATTTGGTGATTTCCAGTTTCCTGATTATTTCATTCCGTTCAAAACTCTAGTGTGCAGCAAATTTTACTACAACCAGAAGAAGAGCTGTTAGCAAAGCGCTCTGTGGAATTAGTGAGCCAGAAAGCTGCTCCAAAATCTAAAAAGAATTATGCAAAACTGAAAGTGCAAGGTACCATGCTTGCTAGGGCATATCGACTGTTGATTTGCTTTTTGCAATTTGTGATCTTTATAACCTGTCTGTACTTTTTGTTCATTTTTGCAGTTCGCTCTGTGAAAATGGGTTTGGACTCCCCTCCTAGCTGCAACTTTTTATATCTAAATCCACACGTTATGAAGATTGAATCTATTCGGCGACAAATCTCAAATCTGAATTCATCGCTATTTTCTGGATGGGAAGAAGTGCGAAAAGTCCGTGTGAATCCGCGTGTTCCTCCTAATGGTTCTTTCTCACAACAAAGCATGGCATATGTGCGGGCAAGCACTCAGTATATCAAGGAGGTCTCAAGGCTCATAAAAAGTAGGACTACTACTTTGCGCACAAGTCCCTCATCATATGAAGTGGTGCAAGGTATGCAACCTCGCACTAGTCGAACTTCCATAATAAATTTTGGAGCCACTATAAGCTAATATCCTTGAACTTTTAATAAGTCGACCATAAAATTGTCAATAGGTAAGCCCACAATCTAAACTAGGTTACAAGTAATTAGGAATTCCTTGTATGTCAAGATATTAATTTGATTAGAACTTGGAGATCATATTAATGTATTTATGGTTGTGAACTATCTTTTTTCAATATTTCCTTTTGAGGGGAATAAATATCTTTAATATGTATTTGGACAGATTGCTACCTAAACAGCTTTTTTGTTTGTGGAACATTTGTTACCGAATGTTTGAGTCGTTATTGAGAGCTTTCACTTGAAGGGTTCAAATGCAAGTTCGGGAAATCAAGTGCATGCACTTGTGTTTAAGAGCAACCACATGCACTGGTGGTAAAACAATAGAGAAGGAAATGAAAAATTGAGAATTATTTCAAAGATATTAGTACTATGTTGCTTGTTATCAGCATGAAAGAAGAACAACCACGATGTTGTGTGATATGAAAATAGGTACTTGTAGTAGATGGCAGTTAAGACCATTACTGTCAGTTGGAGGGTGATATGAGTAACTATAAATAACAGTTCCCCCACGGCTATTGTATGTTTTTGGCAATTAATGAGAATCCTATTGCATTCTCCCTTCCTCTCTACTTTCCCAAATTCTCTCGATTCCTCTCTGTTCTTCTATTCCCCTCTCATTCCCTCTGTTTCTCTCCCTTTCTCTCTTTTCTCTTCTCTTTCCTTAGTCTTTTCCCTCTTTTTCCTTTCATCTACCACTTTCAATAACATTGTATTGTCCCTATCAGTTATTTTGCACACTATTAAACACTTGCATTAATAATATTTCTGTGTCTGAATTGAACACTTGCATTAATAATATTTCTGTGTCTGAATTGAGCTTAATTACTATAAGTATTAACGTTTGATTTATTGTGTCTTACTTCAATAAAGCCTGTGAAAGAAACTTTTTTTCTTATCCTACTTATAATGTAATGATGATCTTTTGTTACTAGAACAATATACTTGCTTGTTGAGGTTGAAAAGCCAATCTGACGAGGATTCAGTTCGAGTGCAACCAGGAACCAGTGAATCTCTTGTGTTGTAAGTGGCTTTTTTTCTTTATACATTCCTGTTATTCCCCTTGTTTTTCTCTCAATTCAAAGGTGGGTAACTTCTTTTGCGGATGGTCACGCAGCTTTCCTGAAAAACTTGGGGATGATTTGATCATTGAACTTCACGATTCCAAGGGACAGTGTTGTGGTCGTGGACAAGCCCAAGTTGCTGCTATTGCAGATGACTCGGTATCTTTCTTTTTCTTTTCCTGAACTATGTTATCGGTTTTTGAGAATGGTGCACAGTTTCTTATTTTTGGTTAAATACAGAATAACAAGCTTCGTTGGTGGCCCATCTTTCATGAGCCTGATCATGAAGTTGTTGGTAGAATCCAGTTGAACATAAATTACTCAATAACTCCAGATGAGAGCAGTCATCAGAAGGTGCCTAGCTTTCGTTGTCTCATTGGTTACTATCTACATATCATTTTGTGTGGAATTAGTTGAGTTATCAATTATAAAATATATGTGAAGCATTATCAAGAAACAAGATAAAGCAACTTCTTTTTCCAGTGTGGTTGTGTTGCAGAAACCGTTGCTTATGATTTTGTTTTGGAAGTTGCTATGAAAATGGTACATTTTCAGCAAAGAAAACTATTACTACATGGCCCGTGGAAGTGGTTAGTGACTGAGTTTGCATCATATTATGGAGTGTCTGATGCTTACACCAAACTCAGGTATTGGGATTATGTCAAATTTTCTCTATGGCAATGTATTAACTCAATTCACCTTCTAGAATTTTAAACTGCTAGTTCATTTCCTTTTTTTCCTTTCCATGCAACTTGCAGGTATCTCTCCTATGTCATGGATGTTGCTACGCCTACCAAAGATTGTCTTGAGTTAGTATATGATTTACTGCATCCAGTAGTCATGAAGGGCAATAGGAAGAGTGTGTTGAGTCATCAAGAGGTATATTATGAAGTTTAATTTTTCTTGATCCAGAAGTTTGCAAATGCACCCATGCCTATTTGGTATTCAGTAGGTAGGTTTTGCATGTTTATCATTTAGGAGTGATCATAAAATCTTTCTTCTAAATAGATTTCTTGAACAGAGTGAGTATTCTGACATAAAAAATCTTAATGATTGCAACCTCTTATAGATGTATGGTACTGCATATAGCAATTGCTTGTAGATATATGGTATTACTGAGCTCCAAACCTTCTTTACTACAAACATTTTTCAATCTTTCAATGATGTTTGTATGTTCCATAGACTTAACAATTGACGGATTGGATGAAAACAAAGAGACCTCTTTTCTAGTTTGCAGTCTTTAATGCTGATATATGTTTTTAATGAAAGTCAGAGAAGAAGAATAATATCTTGTTTTGTGAAACTTGAGCCAGAATCGCATCTTTGGAGAGGTTGAAGATCAAATTCATCAGGTTCTTGCCCTGGTTTTTGAGAACTATAAGTCACTGGATGAATTGTCACCATCTGGCATGATGAATGTTTTTGCTCCAGCCACTGGATTGGCTGCTCCGGCTTTGGCACCTGCTGTCAAGCTATACACTCTATTGCATGATATATTAAGCCCCGAGGCTCAATTGGCTCTTTCAAAATATTTTCAGGTACAAACAACCGGTAAAAACTTTTTGTTGTTTACTGTTTCACCTTAATCTCTGTGCTTCACATACAAAGTGCTTTTGGAGAATGATTTTATAGGCTGCTGCACGGAAGAGATCAAGAAGGCACTTGGCTGAAACTGATCAACTTATAAATTCTAATGAGGCCTCTCAGATAGATCCTGTCGCCTTTCCAACAGCTTATCAAAAGATGAAATCTCTAATTTTGAATATCAAAAACGAGATTTACACCGACATACAGATCCACAATGAGCACCTACTTCCTAGGTAAAAACCATTGACCATCTCCACCCTACTCTTGGTGTCCTATACTCAGGCATGAGGAAAATTTGTGTAACTTTTCACTTCAATGTGCATATTTTTTTATTACAGGGAAAAGAATAAATTTACAGATAAGTTGCTCATTGATTATGCCTGCCAAGATTTGAATCCCTTCTGCCAACCAAACCCCTAGCTGTTGATATGCATATTCGTGATTCTTAAATCGAATATATTATTTAGCGAATAAAAAAGTCTTCACAAGTTTTCTGCAGTGGTCATTTAATTGCTGATAAATGACATTTTTGTCTTGCTGACCGTTTGAAAACTAATGGCTTCTTTCTCTTTGCAGTTTCATAGACCTTCCAAATCTTTGTGCATCGGTTTATGGCTTGGAACTTTATGATAGATTGGGCAAATTTCTGACAGCATGCCCTCCTTCAACTCTCTCACCGCCTTTTGCAGAACTTGCCATTGCCACAGCAGATTTCCAAAGGGATCTTGATTCCTGGAACATTAAGTAAGTTGGATGTCTTATTTTCTTCATCTTATAACCCAGCAGAAATGTATTGATCATATTTCATTTTATAGACATGCAAAAGGGGTTGGTGATGCAAAAGAGTTGTTTCGTTCATACATCCCGCAATGGATCAAGGAAAAGCGTCTTTCTATGCTTAAGATATGCAAACGAGAAACGGTAAGTGTTGCACCATGCTGTTTTGAATGGTCAACTGTAATAAATTGCATAGTTTACTACCAAATTTTTTGTGAATATTTTATATTTTAATTTCATCCTTAACCTTAAGGGCTTCTTCAGCTTCCAAGAGGGTCGCCCAAATGTTTTAATTTATTCAAATGTCTTCAAAGTTCTCTTCACACAAGCTTTGAAATTCATATTCTTTCATATTT
>JAOSBP010000206.1:2795975-2810931 GCA_027563825.1 Erythroxylum mucronatum
GGTTTGAGGTTTTCATACCGATACCGGGATCCTGGGTTTCGGGAAGGTCCCGGGAACAAAAATTTTTGTTTTCCGCTGCCTGAACATATGATGTTCGTCCCGGGATTTTCCTACAAGATATCCCTCAACAGCTAATTTTACATCATCCCAATTGGTAAAAATACCAGTTTGACGTCCAACAAAGATCTCATAAAAATTGTGTTGGGCCATATTTGAGAACCTGAAAATGAATCATATTATCATCATCCATACACGTAGAAAAATGAGAAACATTAAATAGTAAGTTAACCAACCATACAAAAGTAAGATAATTGTTCAAACATACATCAATCAACATCACAGGTACCTAGTTTCATCATCATACAGATTAAGAAATTATACAACATGTCATATGTCTGAATCTAATAGGCTCCTAACATAAGACTGTTTTAACTCTAGTGGTAAACCCCAATAAATACTCATTACTACTCCCGAATTTCTCACCAGCCCTAAGAATTTCGTGAATGGGGAAGTCGAGATTGAAAAGCTCTTCACCCAACTTAGCTCTTTGCATTCCTTGAATGGCGTCCGCAATCAGCTTCGCATTTTCTTTGCTTGTTTCAATGGCACAAGCAAATGATGCTGCAAGGCTAGTCAGCGCTTCACTATCTAGCATCTTCCGTTTCCCTTTGTTTTGATGACTTCCCACAATGTTGCTGGAAGATGCGGCGGAACCGAAAACCTGGGCTGAAGTAGCCAGAGGAGGAGTTGTTGCCTGTGTTGCGTGATCTAAAGGATCAAAAAATGTAGGTTCGACCGCTGGTGCTTTTCCTTCTGTTTCACCCTCATCAGGAAAGACCTCAGCATCAGCAGCATTCTCAGCCCTCGCACCAGTGGCCCTGTCGCGCCCAAAAACAATTTCACCATGGCTATCAATTATGATGTTTTTCAAATATTATAGATAATGATTGAAATTATACAAAAATAAAGTTTATAGGGAATGTTGAAAATAAACGTACTTATTTAGATTCTACAATAATTTTGCAGTAGTCAAATAAAAATTTTCTAATCAATTACTCATGTTCATATATTTTACATGGAGCAAAATAGAGAAGAATTTGTGAAAGTGGACGTGGTCATAAGCAAAGATTCCAACAACTAATAAAACATGATAACCAATCAAATACCATTGCCACAACTACATCAGCCCAAACAGTCATCCATCAAAATTGACAGTGCATATTTTAACCTTTGTCTTCCCCCGTCCCCATTACCCATTAGCCATTTGCCGTTAGCCAAACCTCAAACACAAAGCTCAATCTACAACTTTTCACCATCGTTACAAAGCTCACCAAACGAAATTGCAGGGATCCACTAACTATATCTAACCAATCATTAAGCCATCCCAAAAATGAATGCATGCCTTTCCCTTATGCAATTATTCTAGTATTTCCTCATATCTTCTACACAGCAAACACTTTAGTGCCATCAAGATATATACTTCACGCAACAGCAACCATAATCCAAAGTAGCCACAAACAATGAGAAACATGATATCATAATGCATTTTCAATTCAGAACAACATACATACCTGTTCAAAGAAACAACAGAAGCAATTTGGAGTCGAGTAATGAGGTCCTCGGATTCAACCAAAACGCTTGAAAACTCCTATCACCGATCACCAACAACCCAAGATTCCTACACAGAAACAAATACACAAGTTAAACGTTTGGAAAGTGGATCAGAGAATGATCCAACACCCAGTAACCATACAACAAATTTCGACATCATAAAACCTCTCAGCATTCTGGTATAAGTAAAAAAAACACCGAAGACCCAACAAGCAGAAGAGTTAGAACCGAAAATCGACATCATCCCATTCAAGATCTGTAAACCCATTTCTTACAATCCACATATGCAAACACCTAGCAGGCTCTGAAGGTCTCCATTTCACAGATACATCCTCCATTTCCGACTACACACTAGCAAAAGAAAATAACAATACCAAGTGGACCACATTTCGGCAACCAGAGAAATGGAGACGTTTGGAGGCATCCACATTTTTCCAGAAAATAATAACAAAAACTTACTTGGAAAGAAGAGTCCCCGCTTGCGAGAGTGAAGCCCGACGTCCGACAAAGAACCGAAGAGCGAAGCCCAGCGTGAGGAAAAGGACTGATGTCGGAGGCGAAGGCGTGGGAGAGAGACAGACAATGACGATATAAACAGAGGAGAGGGGTATTTTCGGAGGCAGGTGAGTTTCATTGTTTCGAAGACAGGGACAGAGCTTTTTGTCCTTCGGATTTTGAAGAGACAAAAATATTTGTCTTTGTCCTCCGGAGACAGAGGACAAAAACAAGGAGACATCAACCAAACAGTTACGAAGAACGGGATTATTTTATCCTGTCATCTGTCCCCTACCCCAGTGACAGTAACCAAACGGGGTGTAAGTGAGAAAAAACGGGGGGTAAGTGAGAAAGTATTGGTGTCTGGATGACTTCTTGGATGATAGGAAGCATAGACATCCATTAAGGTATTGGAATGAAGGTGATGGAAAGCTGTTTGAATGTGGGATTTTTAAGTTTGAAGAATGCATACAGAAAAATGGATGTATTCCTAAGAGTCAAAACATGCTCTGGGACTGGGAAGATACCCAACTGCAACTGGAAGTGATGTTCTTTACTCATTTGCGCGATAATCATGGCCCCATTTTAACAGACCAGAGCTTGTGACTGTGCGACCCATAAAGCTGCAAGCACACCTGTACAAATACTCATCCTTGAAACCACAATATCAGTAAATCCATCAACATCTTGCTCTAAGAAACCACTCTCTGCTAAGCGCACAACTAAATATGCTAAAAAACAGAATGGATACCACCGAGGGGGATAAAAAAAGATTGCATGAATGCAACGCACGCGACACAAACAATAGACTCATTATTACAGTAATCCATGCAATTTGCATCAGGATTTTAGTTGGTGTAACATGAATTGTCACTAAAAGAATCTTCAAATTACATAGTTGCATTGACCAGAATTCTGAACTTGGCTAATTTATGCAACATAAACTAATCAAACTGATGAAATAATTATTTTCTAGTTCATCGGTGTCATTCACAAAGAATAAGGGCTTGTACATGGATACATAAGCTTATGAAATGATTGTAATGAAGTGGGTAAAACCCAATAACCGCTCTAAGATTCCCAGGTATGATGCCTTGCGACTTGGGTGACGGTCCCGAAAATTCAGCCTCCAAGGTTTTCCCCATGCTTTCAAGTACTGAAATTCGTCAACAAGCCATCAGGATTCAATAAGTTGTAGTCATCCCAATAATTAGCAAAACATTCGTCAGGTTGTCTTGGCACGTTTCATTCCTGTGGTGTTGAAAGGCGACATGCTTGGGCTCATGCTTGGGCTTTCCTCCCTCAGAGTACCATTAAGCATAGCCAGTTCTCTTAATTGCTGCTTTTTATAGTGATCCAAAGATTCATCCTGAGAGGTACACCCCGGTAAGTAGTTAAATGCCAAACCAAAACAAAACGGTTTCATAATATCAGAACCTGAGAGAGAATCTGGTACACAAATTATCCAAAGTTTACTCATTCTCATACCACAGGCTTCAGGAGGCTTTCCAGTACTATCACAGCATGATCCAAGCGATCATTGACTACACCCTCAGGAAACTTGGCCTCTACCAAAACGTGCAGTGGCTCATTTAAGTGCTCATATCCAGGCTTATCTTTTAATTTGTCTTCCTAAAAGACAAAAAGTTAATAATAAATTCAATATGAATCAATAATAGGAAAGGTCAGTCATGAGAAACATTTCAGTAAGTATCAGATACATGAAAAGTAGTTACCGATTATAGACTTCCGACCAATAAAATATCAAACCAACATAAACATTCACTTCATCATTATCAAGAAACACGAACATCAGACTAGTAATCAAAGACTTGATAATGATTGTAACATGAAAGTCAGAATAGAATATAAAAAGTTAAAAGAGAGGTGAATCATCTTTTTATGAAGTTGAGGAGGAGTTATTAAAACATCACCAGTTTAGCATGAGTCATTTTAGGATGATTTAATTGGTCGGAAGATAGACAAATGATGGAGAGCTATAAATAGGAACTTAAGATTGTCATAAAAAGGATTAGCTTCAGTTTGATTCATGGTAAACCAGCCCCTAGCTTAACAGGCAGAAAATAGTGTTACCAATTAAGCGTTAAAGATACAGAGAAACCCAAGGAGATCAATTACCTTCACGGAATCCTTCAAAGAGCCTTTACCTCTGATATACACCCGGCACTGAGTCAAAGCTTCAAATCTTTTCAAAGAGTTCCCACGTGGTCCCAGTAATCGGCCAACAAAATTGTACTGCTAACTTTGAGAGTTAGGAATCATTGTTGAATTCCATTTCAGAAACAGTTGAAACAATTAAACTTACATTCGGATATTTATCAACAGGAACATCAAGTCTAACCACTTTCTTCACAACAGGTGTGGCTGGAATTCCAGGGACACCAGGCCAACCTGATGAAACAGCCTGCAGTGAGGCTATTCTTTGTAGATGCCCATTTTCCTGAATAAATGTTACCACCATAAATACACCAAAACTAGTTCAATAGCAAACAAAAGTTAACTGATTCTCAAGCAAGATATCCAATGTCAAGAAATTAACCGCTATCAGTTTGGAATTGGGGAGCAGACAATACATTGCCTAGCATTACAAAATATATCGTGTGCCAGAAAGGGATGCAATATGGGATTCTCAGCATTTCACAGGTGTAACTCAATATGCATGAAATTTTTCCCAAAAAGTGAATCCTCAATAATCCACCCTCGAACAAATATCAGTTTTTCCTCCAAAAAACAATATGCGGAGAAGTCTTGTCGCTGATATAAAAAATGCAAACCATTATTAAGCAGTCAACAACCTTAAAAAATGCAAACCATTATTAAGCAGTCAACAACCTTACCTACTGCAGAGGGTTTCAAGCAAATAATCCTAGAACTCAAAAACGCAAAAGACTACTTCCCAAACTCTTCAATGAGCCAAAATATTTAGCTACAAGCTAAAACAGAAGAAAGGGATAAGGAGAGAATCCATTCCATAAGCATTTTTGATGTTTTGTTCTTTCAGGGGGACTTGAACCCAAGTCCTAGAAGTTGGGGGATGGGGTGAACTACCATTAATCTCCAAGGCCTGTGGGCTCCATGAAATAAGCTTTTCCTCATGTCTCATCTATTTCAGGAATTTTGAAAAACTAACAGTATAGTCTCTCAAAGGTCTTGTTCTTCAACCCCACAACAAAACAAAATAGATGAAAGGAAGAATTCCCATCTACTCGATGATGGTCGCCCTCTTATATTAGTCTTCTACACCTAGATTTGCTGTGAAGCTCTTCCCACTGCAGTCTACCTTATCAATAGATTGCCCTCTCCCTAATTGAACCATGTTACTTCCTTCACACGGTTATTTGGTCAAGTTTCAAATTATTGGATCTTCATACTTTTGGTTGTGTATATTATATTTATCTCCCTCAGCAAGAATGTGCAAGACTAACAGCTCAGTTAAATGTCCTTTTCCAGGATATTTTGTCTCTATTTATTAACTCTTTTGCTAGTTCCACATCATCTAAATCCCTTTTGGTTTATACATGGCACAAGTTGATCAAATCAAATCAATTTTCCTTACCTTTTAAGCCCCCTAAAAATCATTCCCTTCGTTCATGTTCAAGCAACTAATCCTGCTCTTTTACAACATAGTACTCAAGTTAGTAAACCCTTAAAAAGGTTTGGTTTACCCCTTCTGTATATTTAATAGCTACCTTACCTTCCATTCCTATTCCCTCTTAACTATAAAAAAGAAATGCAGCGTAAGTGTTTGGCAAAAAGCTATTGATATTGAACTTCTTGCACTAGAAGAAAACTAGACTTGGGATGTTGTTCCATCCCCCTCCAATTTGTGAAACCACTTTGTAGTAAGTATGTGTTTTTCTATCAAACTTCATTTCAATAGGTCTATAGAATGATACAAGCCTTGGTTGATTTTTCCAATAAGAATATGGCCTTGACTATGACAAAACCTTCGAACTAGTAGCTGAGATAATCATTGTACAAACTATTCTAGCCAGTGTTGCATCACTTAGATCTCAAAGAGGAAGTTTACATTAGACTTCCCTTTGGTATGCTTACTTCCTCACCTAATATTTGCAAACTAGGAAGCTCCTTATATGGTTTGAAATAGGCACCAAGAGTACGATTTGAAAATTTTCAAACCACCCTCTTGTTTATGGAGGCCATACTTTAGGTTTAGAAATTGTTGCATTCTACTTTTCACTTGAAAGAACTTGATCAACTCACCTACTTCTTAGGATTCGAGATACAGTATTGATCTGCAGGTATACTCCTAAATCAGGATATGTATATTCAAGATTTGGTACAATTAGCCAGACTCACTGACACTACTTAAGTTGACAATTCTATAGAAATTAATGTGAAATATCAATGTGATAAAGGAGAGCTTCTTGAAGATCCTACTTTATTGACATTGTTAGCAAGTTCATGCAATCTCCTTGGCATCTTCATCTATTAGCAGTACAATGTATTATTTGATATATTCTTGAAACCCCCAAACATGACTTATTTTTTCCTACTAGTTCTTCACTCCAGTTACAAGCTTATAGCTATACCGATCGAGTAGGCTGTTTGGATTTTAGAAAATCTGGGATGATGTGTATTTCTTAGTAATGCTCTTATCTCATGGAAATGGAAGAAGCAAGTTTTCGTCTCTAAGTCTCCCACTGAAGCACAGTATCATGCCACGTTTATTGAGTACTCCAAGATTCTTTATTTGTTTAGTCTCCTAACAGAGCTTGGTTTCTCCCAACCCAAGTTCAAGCGCCACCACTACATGTTGACAACACTAGTGTCATCCAAATTGCAATCAACGATGTTTACTACAAATGCACCAAGCACATTGAATTATTGTCAATCCAAATGGGAGGCCTATTTATTGTGTTGCCACATCTCTACAACTTTACGAATAGCAAATAGTAGATGCTTTTACAAAATCCACAATACACCAGCGTCATAACTTCCTTATTGGAAAATTGATGATTGAAGATTTACGACATCAATTTGAGAAGGGATGTCAAAGTAATTAATAATCAACTAGCTGGCAATTTAAACCTAGTAGATTTCATGTCAAAGTCAACATATTCATGCATTGAACAATCAAAAGGATTAGTTGACTATTTAAAACCAGCAAACTTCATGCATTTATAGTTTCAAATTGTATTATTTCCTTAATTAGAATGTTCTAGGTCTAAGATGTACGTTGTAAAATAACTACTTCAAAGGCTAATAATCAACAGACATGTATAATGAAAAGCCTCCACCAAGAAAAAAAGATTTTTGACAAAAAGATTTCTAAGTTTGTCTACATAGAAATTCAATATTTTTTTGCCTAATAAAAAACGTTCAAGATCTTTCTACTTATCAGATGAGAACCACATATATAGGATTATATCGATCGTCCATAGTAATTATTTGGACATCATAATGCTATCTATTGCTCCATTTTACAAATGAACAAATTAGTTCAGCCTCAGATTTATTGGTGCATCCAAATTTACAAAAAAGACTAAATGAAGGATCAATAATGTAGGACGAGTATAATAGATATCAAACTAGTAGCTAACACTCACAAAACTTATAGAATTTAACCACTAGAATTTAGAATTAGAATATCCGTTTAGGGTGTTGGATTTGAGGTTTAATATGACTAAAATTTTAGGTTTGATATGGTTGAAATTTTAGGTTCAGTATGGATAGAATTTTAGACATTTGGTTTCTAAAAATTTAGGTTAGAAGGGCTAAAATTTTAGTAAAGTAAATAACCAATGGGGACAGGGAACTAGGAATCACTCCTAGAGCCCAAGAATCACTCTTAGAATCTAAGAATCACTCTTGAAGAAAAAATCACACCTTCTAATTGAAACTCAAGTTATAGAAAGATTGACGTTTTCTTTTATTGATAAGTCGAGTACACATATATAGAAAAGCTCTTAAAACCCTTATTCTAATAGTAAAGGAATTACCAACTAAAACATCTAAAATAGAACTAAACCCTACTCTAATAAGGATTTTTTATTCATAAATTAAATCATAAACAACTAGAACAATATATCTAACTTACTATTACTTTCTATCTAATAGGAAGAAAACTATCATAAAGTAAATTTCAGGCCTTGTGGCCTTGCTATCAACCTAACTCTCGCTGTTTATTCTACGAAAATAAGCTTATGCTTGAGTAATTTGCCCACTTTTATTTTTTGTATAAACTTTAAACTCTTTTGCATCAATTTTCCCCACCTTTTCCAAAGTTGTCTTCGACATAGAATGCGACAAAGACTAAAATTCAAATTCTAAAATCCAAGTGCTGTCAAAATTTGCTTTTGCATTTTTGTCACTGTTTCCTTGGCCTAAAAAAAGATGTAATTCCTCTATAGTTGTTTCTATATGCCACCTCATTCTTTGCGTTGATATTCCAAACATGGAATGCACTCTCTTCTAAGCTTAACTCGACATATTGGTCATTTAAGTTAAAGTTTGTCTCGAAGAACATATTTGGAGATAGTTTCGTAACAAAACCACATGACTTCTCTACCTTGTCCACCTTCACATACTTCAAAATTATATTCTTCCGTCAAACATAAATTAATAGGTGCTAGCTTTTCCATTATGTTGCACATCACGATCATAAAGCCATGGTCAACCAAGTAAAGTGTGAGATACTTTCATAGAAATAACATTTCATCAAATAAAATCTTGATATATTCCTAATTTGAAAGACACAAACCACCTTCGAACAGCTGACATAGTGCTATTATCCATCGAAATAACTTTGTAGGGATGTGAGTGTTTCTCTAAAAGTAAGTTCAATCGCTTCACCATACTTTTTGGTATCACATTCATCCTACTTCTTCCATCAATAATAACCTTACATACTTTATCTCCACATTTAACTTGAGTAAAGAAAATAACAGCATGAAGTCATTCTTCTTGTTCTTCTAAGCATATGCCTGGATATATTGAGATTTGAAGGACCAGTTTGTTCATCACTAGAGCCCCTTCCAAGTCTCTCCTGGCTTCATGTTCACAAACATTCATTAGATTCTTCCTTCTCTTCTTGTTCCATCATGTGAAACCTCTGTTAGTACATTCATAAGCAAAGTGGCCCCTCATTACATAAAAAACACTTCATATTCATTATTGCCTCCTTTTATGCCAGTCTCAACTAGGGATTTATCTTTAGGCTCAGCTCCTATAGAAGCCTTGCTGTTGTTTTATGGTGCAAATTTTGATCCATTAAGAGCTAGCACCAAATTTTGCACAATTGCAATCCCCTTCATGCCAAACTCTTCGGCTTGATTCCTATACTTCTTAGTCATTTTTTGTCCTAGAAATTGTTCTGCGCCAAATTATATGCATCTTCAAGATTGTAAATTCTTTACATTGTTAGATCCTTGTAAATTTCTACCCTTAAGCCATTTTTGTAGTAAGATATAAGTTATCGTTTAGATTTTATTCCTTCACATCAGATACAAAGTTCATCGAATATTTTCGTGTACTCCATTACAGACACAATTCCTTATGAAAGTGTTCTGAATTGATCTTAGAGATCTTATTGTTAATGAAATGGTAAATATTTTTCTGATAACTTCATCTTCATTTCTTCTCAATCAACAATTAATGGCTGGCTTGCTTTTTGAAGTTTATCCTCTAGCAATCTCCACCAAAATTTAGCATGTCAAGCTAGCTTCATCTTTGCAAATCAGATTTTCCGATTACTTATAAAATCTAGTTACTGGAATTTCAAACTTGGAGTATCCATTTAGTTTGCTGGAATGTTACGTTTGATATGGCTGAAATTTTAGTCAGATAAACAAATGATGGAAGGTAATGAATCCTTATTCTAGTAGTAAAGAGATTCCCAACTAAAAAATCCAAAATAGAATTGAATCCTACTCTAATAAGAATTCTTTATTCTTAAATAAGCTTTTAAGTCTTAAACAATTAGGACAATATATTAATTATTAAAAAATTAGGATGATATATCTAACTTATTGTTACTTCCTATCAAATAAGGAACACCTAGCATAAAGTAAATTTAAGCCCTTGTGCCCTTGCCATTACATAAACTCCCGCTCTTCAGTCCACCAAATTAAAGCTTATGGTTTAGTGATTTGTCCTCTTTTATTTCTTTTTAAACTCTGAACTCTTTTGTATCAATCATACTAGAGAAACTTTATGAAGAAAAATACATTAAAGAATTTTGATGATACTGTCCACTTTTTCCCACAACTTTGCTTTCATTTTTATCCAAGTTTTTAGGTTATAACATTAAGATTTCAATTAATGAGCATATATGACAAACTTTCTATGGCAATTTCATCAGACTTGTGAGCAAGTGTTAAAAACCAACTTCGGTACTTACTACCGTGGAAACGTTATGCAAGAGAGCATCTTCCTTAAGTGACAAAGAAAATACACAGATATAAGGCCAGATGGCTTTGTAAAACCAGAAGCAGAATATTCCAAGTTCAAATTCAGCAATGCCAACACATGCAGGGCAACAATTACTTTTAAGAAATAGAACAGGAGGATGCTATGCCTCACAGGACAAACACATCCACAGCTAGAGTGAATTTGAAAATCAAATTACCTCAGACTGCATTGCAGACCAAGCGTCTTGTTCCATTGCCCTTCCATTTGAATGTTGACCTAAAGATCTAAAAGGGCTCTTGTGATCATATCTTTCATGATCTAAAAAACCATGATCATGTCCTGATGTACGTCTGATTTCTGCAAAGATATTAGTAAATGGCGTGATTTTAAGTGCAACCACCAGAAAATGCAATTAACAGTTTACAGTTCAGATAAACTCAACTGCTTGCACCATATGCAACTAGTGATAGCTTCAAAACTTAAGTCTTGAACCACAACAGGTTTATTAATGTATCATCCAAAGACTTAGAGATGGCAATGGGCCGACCCACGAGCCGGTCTCGCTAATCTTTTTAAAATAATTTTTTTTAAAATTAAAAGTATGAAACGTCTTTTTTTAATTGAGTTCAGACCTAGATTGCCCAGGCCTACCCTAGACCTAACTCTTCTAAGCAAAATGATGTCGTTTTACCCAGAAAAATTAGGCCTCGAATTAGTCTGGGCCGGATTTAGCCCATGGGTCGGCCCATTGAAAGCACCTGAATTTAGGCTCATAAGCCAGCCCGTTGCCATCCCTATCTAAATTAAAATTATTCCTCCAATCTCACAAAAACAACCACATAAAGAAGCATAAAAAGCATATGCCAAAGAACATAATATCATTATTAAAACCTCAAGACACCAAAGAAACTAATACTGCGCATCTGTAAAAGTAAATACACCAACTGTTAGTTAAAATAAAAACACCATTAACATCAACCATGCTAATATGTTCAACTGTTATTCATTCCAACGTCGACATAAAGGCTTTTACTGACACCAAAATTTTAGTCAATGAATAAACCAAGTAATATAATAAAATATGAATTGTGGTTCAACAACCTTGATTAAGAAGCCTACTACAGTGAGGCACAACCTGCATAAATGGTCCCAACTTTTGCTTCTCTCCCAGTAAGTCAGCCAGATATCTGCCACCATTAGATAGTCAAGTGACCCATAGAGACCAAGAACAATGCAATAACATTTGGAAAAGCAATGGAAGGCAAGCAAGTAGACACACTTGTTAAGCCATATAGACAATGTTAGAATTCAATCTAATGCAAGTAATTTAGTCAATCAAAGTGTTTCATCTGAAATTAAGAAATGAAAATCAATTTTGGCAGTGGAAAGATTCTTCCTCACTTAAATATCCTGAAACCCATGCAAGGGTGCGGTGAAACTGGATCTCAAAAATGTTGAATTACAAAGGCATTTAGCAGTAGTAACATAAGGCCAATATGCTTACAACCATGAAGAAAAAGATCACAATGATCTTAACAAACAATGCGCTTGAATCAAAAGTAATTGAAACACTCAAAACCTGAACTAAGCTTATAAGTTGTGTGATGTACAACAACTAGAGAAAAAATTAAGACTAATAACAATTGTATATAAAGTTGAAACTTGTAGGATTCAAAATCACAAGGCTTCAAAAACTTATTGGTAAATTTTACGTGAAAAAAATTCTGAAGGTAAAGGAGATGAACCAAAAATGCCATAAGAACAACTTTAACTGCTAACTACAAGGCAGTACTGTAGAAAATCATTTGAGTCACCAGATAAATCACTCCCTAGTAAGAAGTATCACAATTGCAAAATTTTAACTCTCACACTATAATTAGCTTGTCTTTGAAAAATAACTGAGATCAGTATTCACCAAAGCGCCCTCAACGAATTATTTTCTATCACAGTCTCTTAGATGAGGGCTCTTGCTTTCCATCATGCCCATTTATTGAGGCAAAAATAAACTTCTCTTCTTTGTTGTTCTCTATAAAAGAAAAGGTTGAGCTTTATGATTTCTAAATCTACTATGGTTTGTTCTTGAACCTAACACTTCAATACCCGTCCTCCATAACACTAACACTAAAGAAACTTGTACAGCTCCTCATTCTCATTAGCCTTCCCACACAAGCCAATTAAGAAAGGAACCAATGAGCTAAAAATCTAAAGCATAACAATAGTACTAACTTCACCACCACCAACAACAACAAGAAGTAAAGGAGAATTATTGATCAACAGTAACAGATACATAATTCTACAAACTTTAACAGATGATCACATTAAAAACTTGACTTCAAGTACCGATCTTTAAAACAATTAAAAAAAAAGGCTAACGAGATATGATTGAAAAGAAAAGGCTGAAAACCAGCAATCACAGATGAATTCAATCATAAGGAATTGAACACCAAAAGGGCAATTAAACCAACCTTTCACGATCTGAAGGAAGATAACTAGGCCTATGAGGAGAATCATTAAATACAGAGGGTGAGTACTGGAAATAACTCCCAGGTGGGATTCTCTCACCCATCATCACAAACAAGCGCACGCCCACAACGCTTGATGTCTACAATTATAAACAAGAAAAAGAAATCAAAGGAAAAAAAAAACAGTAAAGAAACAAAAGCAACCACTAAAACGAGAAACAAAGTAAAACGCAGTTAACAGAAACGACTAAATTATGTGTAGATTACAGAATGCTTACGGTATGAGAACAGGAGTCAGAGTGAAAACTGACAGACAGAATGGTGTGGAGAGCAAAGGCTAGGCTACTCCCTTTCTCGCTGCCCACTTGGATGGTCGCTGGTGGTGGGCAGTAGAGAGTAAGAGGCCTCCTGGCAAGTGACAAGAGAGAAAGCCCTATTCAAAGAGGACTGGTCCTTGAATGCTTTGGTTTGCTGTATTTATACCAGAATTGGATCTTTTTCCTGTTTCGTTTGCCCCTCAACCAATTTGGTATCTTCTGCTCTTTGCTTTGCTGTACTTCAACTCCTTTTTGGATCCTTCCTGTTTGCTTTTCCTTATTTTGCATCATTCATGCACGTACAGTATGTCAAGTCTCAGTCACTTGCAAACAATTTTAAATTAATGTGATACGAAGTAACGTAACTCTACTTTTTTAACACCTACCTTTCCATACAACACAGAAGTTACATGTAATATTCCTATAGAAATAACAAATATATGATTGCAGTAAATATACACTAGTATGAATGTGATTTAGAAACTGTTTGGTTGAGCTTTTGAAAAGTGAAAAAGTATTTACTGTCTATCTCAAAAGTTATTTTTAAGAAAAATGAGTGTTTAACTGTAAAATTCAAAAACGCTTTTTAAATAGAAATAGCTTTTTTAAAAGTTAAAATACAGCTTTTTGAGAAGCTCAAATTTGGAACTTTTCAAAAAAAACCCTTATTTACGCTTTTTTTGGTAGACTTTAACGTTTATAATTTGCGTCATTTACGTTTATAACATCCGACGTTTTAAAAAACACTCTCTTCTCTCTGTCTCTGCTCTACAATCTCGTCCATTCTCTCTTCTCTCTGCCTCTGCTCTGCTCTGCTCTGCGATCTGCGCTCGCGTGTCTTACCAAACAGGTTCCACTTCTCATTCAACTTCATGCTTTTATGTTATTACGAGTTCTTGCTTTTGGGTGTTTATAATTTACGAGTTCTTTGATTATGCTTCGATTTTGTTACAGTATTTTATGTCTTGGTAGATCGCATGATTGGGTATGCATGTTTTCCATAGCTGGTTATCAAATTTAGGTTTTCGATTTGATCAGCGAAAAACACTTTATGGGTACAGGATGGGCAGTTAAGGGTTTTATCAAATCTAACTTGAATAAGAGCTTTATTCAACTTATGGTCTCCAAAGCAGCATCAGCAGGTTAATACACCACTATCGAAGAGAGAGTCACCTTCAAAAGAGAAATTAAAAAGAGCAAATTCATCGCAATCGCTGGCCATGTCTTCGACGAACAATCTGCGTTCTCCTTCCTTTCTTAGGTAACCCATTTTGTTGATTCCACCATTTTACAAAACCCACCATCCATTTATCACTGGTTATCTTGTTTGTTGGTTGGATAGGTCAAGGATCCGCATGCTACCCACACCTACTGGGCTTATAAGGTTCATTTTTTTCTTTAAAAATATTTTCATTTTTCTTGGCATTGTTTTGATCTTTCTTTATGGGTTTTTGTATCTCGTGGTATTGATTTTTTGTAACAATAGGTTGGAGATCAATACAAGTCTAATGATGACGGTGAACCTTCAGGCACTGCTGGGAAATCGATACATTCCGCTATTGTTTCTTCTGGGATTGATAAAGTTATGGGCGTTGTTATTAGGTGCATAATGAATTTCGACAGCTTTTTCTTTTCATGTTATTTGGTAAAAGAATTTAGGTGCCCTGAAGTTTGCAT
>JAOSBP010000206.1:2882361-2905316 GCA_027563825.1 Erythroxylum mucronatum
AATTTTTATATGCATAAATAATTTTTATTACAAAATAAAATATAGTTAAAATTAAAAGTGTTTTTTATTTTTATATTGTCAAACAGTCTATTGTATGAAGTTCTTTCAAAAAAGCTATTTTTTAAATGACAACCAAATAGTTAACTGACTTCTTAGAAAAACTCTTTTTAGAAAAGCTCAACTGATATAAGCCCATCCAAACAGACACTTAAGTATTTGTTTGGATGAGCTTTTGGGAGATCAATAAGTACTTTTCTCCATCACAAAAGCCTTTTAAAAAAAATGAGTGTTTGACTGTAAAATAAAAAAGCATTTCTTTAATATATATGACTTTTTTGATAGCCAAAATATAGTTTTTTAAGAAGCTCAAATTTGGAGTTTCTCAAAAAAGCACTTTTTCAAGTAGATTTTTCAGATCAATTAATGAACTTATTTTTTAGTCCCTTTTACCTTTATGTTTTACACATAATTCTCAAAATACTCACAAACTCATCTTCACGTTTATTTTGGATTTTATATAATATTATTTAACTTTTTTTATATTTAATATTTATTTTAATATTATTTTTACTTATGTTATAATTCATATAAAAGATTTGGTTAGATAGATTTTCATTTATGTTTCATATGATTTAAAACTATATAATAATTAATATATTGTACTTCGTATATTATTTAATATACTTTAAATAATTTTTATTATAAAATAAAATATAGTTAAAATTAAAAAGTGTTTTTATTTTTACGTTGTCAAATAGTTTATTGTAGGAAACTTTTTTAAAAAAATCCTTTTTAAAAAAACAGCCAAACAGTTAACTAATTTCTTAAAAAAATTATTTTCAGAAAATATCTACAGAAAAAAATTTACTGACAAAAGTTTTACTTATATAAGCCTAACCAAACAAAAATAAGATACTTAAGTCTAAAAACTGTTTAGATTAAATGTCAAATTAATCGAAATAGATCTTCAATTAATATTTATAACTTAAACGTATCTTCTCTTGAACGAGATCTCCAATTTGTCATCTTACAGATCCCCAAAACTTTCGATTTAGTGCGAGCACGAGACACTTTCGATTTAGTACGAGCACGAGACAAACCCCACCAATTCTCAATCAACCATTTTCCCCGGAAAATCTCCCCACAAGTCAAAAGTTGATCTTAACGCAGTGTCGGTGCTCACGGAAAGTGAAGGAAAAAGGCCGTGTTTGTGTAAGAAAGAAAGTGGAAGACAAAACCAAAAAGTACGAGAAACTATCCAACGGTCCAGTCCCTAGAAAACCTTAAAGACCATAGACACCCTAATCTCTGCAAGCTATCCTGTAAGAAAAATGAATAAGGAAACAGCAAAGAGCCAAAGACTCGCTGAGAAAATTAAGATATGATAGATTATTATAGTAAACGTCGTATTCCTGTTAATTAACGTACAGATGCTGCAATTAGACACTGCTTTTATGCTTTCTTCTTGGGCCCTTGAAAAGGACAACCCCACCTCCATGATGAAAGCTTTCTTTCACATCTTTTGTACAGGTGTCCATGTGAGATGCCTTAACTCTCCTCTTTCGCTTTTATTTTCACAGACCTCAAGAAACAATAAAGGGTGTTGTGATATATAAAAGAATCAAGAATCCTATAATTCATGTGATAATACTCTTCTTAACCATTGGTTAGCGTTTCCCTTCTTGCATTTCTTTTGTTATCGTTAGAATAGCAGGACCCATAAGTGAGTTTGGAGATCTGAGCAGTGGGTTTGGTTCAAGTTCTGACCTTTGAGTGATGGAGCTCCAGAGAAATGGAGTTCTAGCTGGTCTCTTAGTGTTTCTTTTTCCAGTTGTTTTACCTTGCCTGTTCAGTCCATTAAGCCATGCCTCTCCTTCTACGTTCTCGGTAGACTTCTTTTATAATTTTTCTTGTTATCATTCCTCATGCAACTCTTTCACTCGGATTGTTTCAGTTGTTTTATTCTGTGTTTTGTTTGCTTCAAGTCTGGAAAGAATGTAGAGTTGGCTTAAGGCGATTTATAGGAAGTTTAAGTGGTAAGTAAGATCAAGTACTTTTGTGGCGAGGCATGTTATTGAATTAATGATGGTGTAATTAGTGTAGTAATTTAACCTAGCGCCATGTGGGTTTACGTAAGCTTAGGGCACCTGGAAAGCTTGACTACTTAATAACATCAGTGGTGAGGTAAATTACTTGACTCAGCCGAATATCAGTTCCCTTGAACTGGTGCTTTAAAAGGTGTGTTGTTAGTTTACCTTTGGGAGTTTCTTGAGTTGGAGTTTTGATCAACTATTGAATTAATCGCTGTTGAAATGACGTTCGGCTTGTGTAGGAAACACACACACCCACTACATTGGGCATACCAGTTTCCCAAATAGAATTCAATTGCCACACAAAATTTTGGTGCAACTAAATACTGAGCTTGTGTTATTTGAACTGAAGGGAAGGATGAATAGATCTTTGTTTCTGTATTGGCATTTCAAGCGTCTAAACGTTTAGAATAGAGTTGTGAGGAACTTGTGCCGATATCCTATCGACCAGATATAAGCTCTTGAATTAATGTTTCTGTTTTCAGCTCTTTTGAGGAAATAAAACGAATTTCTATTGCATCGGTGCTAGTTGTTTGATGCTACTATAATCTGTTAATTTTGCATTATGACAAAATTGTTTCATTTTTGCAGGAATGGAATGTCCCAAAACCTAAACATTTACGTCTCCTGAAAAGTGCTTTGCTGCGTGAGGCTGTATGTAACAGTTCCTAAAGTAGCTTATAGTATGGTCTAATCAAATCCCTGTGCTGATTATAAGTATGTCTTCGTTTAACTCTATCAAATGTGCTTTTAATAGTCAAATGGAGAGCAGTCAGATCTCTGGGCTCCTTTGGCTGACCAAGGATGGCGGCCATGTGTTGAATCTAGCAACCCTCCCTGTGAGTAACAAGAAAGTCTTGATGGTTTTACAAGTTGTAATTCTATGACATTACCATTAATGTACTAGAAGAAGTGGCTATATGCATGTAAACCTTGTCTTTTTCTTGAAAAGCATTGGCAGAGAAGTCTGAGGGATATCTTCAAGTATTTCTTGATGGAGGCTTGAACCAACAGCGGATGGGGGTATGTGTTTGAACATTTTCTAGTTGACATCTTCTTTGAAAATAAAGGGAAAATATCACAATTCCTTAAATAAAAGAGACATTTGATCTGTGCTCGTGATCACGTGTCTGCTTTGAGATTGTAATCAAGTAATCGAAGTTCTAACTTGTTTTTGTCGACAGATATGTGATGCTGTTGCTGTTGCAAAAATACTTAATGCAACACTAGTGATCCCACATTTTGAAGTGAATCCTGTTTGGCAAGATTCAAGGTACTGTGTGTATACAAAATATAGGGACAAGTTCGAGTTTTTACTGATATAATGTAGTGGTTTGACACAAGTATTATTCTGAAAAGTCCTTTTTTTTTATTACAGCTCGTTCATGGATATCTTTGATGTGGATCACTTTATTAATGTGTTGAAGGATGACATTTCTATAGTTAAAGAACTGCCTGATGAGTTCTCCTGGAGCACAAGGGAGTATTATGCCACAGCTATTCGAGATACCAGAGTAAAAACAGCACCAGTTCATGCTACAGCGAACTGGTATTTAGATAACGTCTTACCTGTACTTCAGAGGTGGGTAGTTCCCTGAAATTTGAACCGAGTTTCAGGTGCCATTATTACATGTTATGTCACATATTTCCTGATAATAGTGGACTCTCTTAGGGTGAAGACATTGTGTTCCTAATTGGTGATATTTGTCTACAAATCGAATTATTATAAGTACAGATTAGTCTTGTTGTAAAATACCATTACAACTGTTTCAAACGGAGTTGATATTGCAGCTTTTTGAAACTCATAACCTGTGAATTTGATCCAGTTATGGCATTGCTGCAATTGCTCCATTCTCTCATCGGTTGACATTTGATAATTTGCCAATGGATATCCAACGATTACGCTGCAAAGTCAACTTTCAAGCATTAGTTTTTGTTCCCCACATTCGAGAACTCGGAGATGCTCTTGTTCATAGGCTGCGTTATTCTTCTGCCAGAACTGGATTGCCTAATTCTGACTACCAAAAGAAAACAGACTTGATTGACAATAATGGTGCAAGGAAGTTTGTTGTGTTACATCTTCGTTTCGATAAGGTAAGACCCAGTAATTCCAATTATCTACCACCAAGTCATCATTCAGTGTGTTCTTTAGGAACTGTGATTGATCCTATGATAATCTAACAAGTTTCCTATTGATCCTATGATAATCTAACAAGTTTCCTATAGTCTGTGCATTTATTAAGGTTCCCTTCATGGACTTTTAAAATAATGCAGGATATGGCTGCTCACTCAGCTTGTGATTTTGGTGGGGGAAAAGCTGAAAAATTGGCTCTGGCTAAATACAGACAAGTGATTTGGCAGGGAAGAGTGCTCAACTCCCAGTTCACAGATGAAGAATTGAGGAGTCAGGGGCGTTGTCCATTGACCCCAGAAGAGATTGGATTGTTGCTTGCAGCTTTAGGCTTTGACAAGAACACTCGTCTATATCTTGCCTCCCACAAGGTCCTTGTCCCCTTCAATTTGGGTTTGGTCATGAATGATGTTCACTTAATTTAAGATACTATTGAATCGAGATTGAACTATGAATGACCATGTTTTTCCAGGTTTATGGTGGGGAAGCTAGGATTTCTACTCTAAGAATGTTGTTTCCACAAATGGAAGATAAAAAAAGTCTTGCTTCTTCGGATGAAAGATCTATGATTAAAGGAAAAGCTTCTTTGTTGGCTGCTGTTGATTATTATGTTGGCATGCACAGTGACATCTTCATTTCAGCTTCTCCAGGAAACATGCACAATGCATTGGTGAGTATTTAGCTAGCTTGCTTTTAGGTATCATAATCTTATGGAGAGAATCTTCTTGGTAGCAACACATACAAGCATAATCTTTCAAATGTGAGATGGTGTCTTATGTTATTTGCTGCTCTACCAATTTAGAGCTTTCTCTTTTTTGGTGACACAAACTGCATTGGGTTTCAACAGGGGCAGATACTGTATTATAAGAGTCTATCCCAATTTTTCTTTTGTTTGTTGGGTTTATAGCAAAAAAATTGAACTTTCTTCCAATTACGAGGTTCATTTGAATATGAAATTGAATTCGGGTGTTCCACTTTTTTCTACTACTTGAAAGCTGCATTTTGAAATCGAGCTTGGATACACCAAAAGATGAAACATCGCATAAGTTCTTTTTCAATCTCTTGATGGGATGATTCATGGTCTTGAGTTGACAGATAGATACTGAGATGATATGTATAGCCAATGCAGCATATCTGTGCTATTATTAATTACTAAACTTAATACCCAAGAAGATTGTATCTGCAATATATGCGGAAAATGACTAGCTTGTGATACTAACAGGTGGGCCATCGAACTTACAAGAACTTGAAGACTATAAGGCCAAACATGGCATCGCTAGGCCAGCTCTTCCTGAATAAAACTATTAGTTGGTCAGAGTTCCAACAAGCAGTTGTGGAGGGGCATCAAAACAGACAAGGAGAGATCAGATTGAAGAAACCAAAACAATCCATCTATACTTATCCTGCTCCTGGATGCATGTGCAATGCATAAAGATGGTTAATCTGACGTTGAAAGATTTGATGCTACCATTCTGCATTCTACTGATGATGCAGTAATTTCTCTACTTGTGATGTGTCATAAATGGTGTAATAAATAAACAGGCATTCGCTTCCCCCCATTCATAAAAGTGCCCATTTGGCATTTTAGAAAGTGGACGTGAAAACTGAAGTTCAGTCAGTTAATAGTCTACTTATGGAAGGAAATTCTAGACCAGAAAAATATTGTAATGTACCAGTTAGTTTGCACCTGTATTAACTATCATTCTACTTGTGGAAAGGTTGTTCTTGTAAACTTCATACAAACAACAATAATATGGTTGAGATATGATTTTTTGTGTCATTATACTAAGAACAAGGATGATCTCCAATTCATTGTGCTGAGGTAATTCATGCAAAATTTGAATGCTTGGCTTTGATTTGACAATATAAGGGCTAATGTTTGTCACATCAAAGCAACCAGGAGTATTCAACTGAAACATGTAAAGGATTAAGAAACGGTTTGTAGTGTGGAAACAAATGAAGAACACGAGAATAACAAAAGGTAACGAGATACATCTTGACTAGAAATCAAAGCATCAAGACTCTTCACTAATTGGTATAACACTTACAAGATGGGTTAGTAAGGGAGAAAGAGGATTGTGACCTCTGATGATCCAGATGAAAAGTATGAATTGAAAAGATACAATGGTACATTCCAATCTTTAGAAACTGCATGTGAGGACATGTAATGTGTATGACTCTAAGAAGCTCTGTTTCTGGACATCAAGTTAGCTTTACGGTGAAAAAAACAAATTAGGCACCTGCATAGATGAAGGTAAAATGATTTCACTGATTGCCAGATGCTGTATTAGGAGCGGTTGGAGGTTGGTCATCTTTCCTATCCTTTTCTGCAGTTGTTAACCCAGCTGCATTGCGACCTGCAGCAGCAGTTTCCTTAACCTCAAGTGGAGGTAAATGGGGAGACAAATCTTCCTCAATAGGTAGCGTCCTCTTTGACCCATCCAAAGCAACACCAAGAACTATATTTTCCTCCAAGGCAGGTTTTGACATTGGTGCCTGTAAGGCTGGCTTTCTTTCATCTTCTTGTTTCAACTGGGAAGGATCCTGTACTCCACCTGCTTTGGGAGTAGCTTCTGATGCAATTGAAGAACTATCGACTTTGCCAATTTGTCTAGCATTCTCAGGACTTGAAATTGTACGATGCCTGGGGTCAGAGGTTTTTTTGTTTTCAGGTATAGAATTGGAAACCACCTCTGTTGCTTTGGCATTTGAATTCACCATATTCATCTTATCACCAGTGGAGGGCTCGGAAGTGGAGACAGGTGCAGCCTTAGTGTTCTTGACATCAGAATTTAGTGTTGTATCTGCCTTGATGTCTGATTTTGGTGTCTCTTTATTCTTGGAATCTGCCTTGATGTCTGATTTTGGTGTTTCTTTATTCTTGGAATCAGTCTTTGAGTTCACTCCCACTTTGAGGTCATGTGTTGATCGTGATGTTGCCTTAGTTTCTTGTTCCCCTGCAACTCGTCCTGGACGAGTTTGGGATTTTGCCTTCTCTTCTCCATTGATTCTGTAAGGGGGTTCAATAAGTAACAAAGGACGGTTGGATGCCACGCCACCCTGGTTATATATCGAATCTGAAAACGGAACATTTTCGAATTCTGCATCACTATAAAATTTCTGAACCGTACGGATTGGTGTGGCAAGCCGCGCTCGGTGATGACTGATAACACGTAGAAGATCCAACAGTATTGCTTCCTGTTTCATTATCAACAACTGTGAAATGAGCCTCATTCTCAAGGTTGCAGTGCAACCGTTAGACAAGCCATTGGTGACCATTGAGAAACATGATTAAAGCTCTAGCTAAGTGTCAGGAAACTTGTGAAGCAATCTTCCGCTAACTCTGTTTCTAATATAAATAATAGAGCATTAATTATAAGACGAATACAGAGAGGAATTTTCTAGAATCTAGTACTAACTTCGAACTTATGCAACAGAACTGTCGATGCATTCTAAAGTTCATGCTCCAATTTTGCTTGTTATGTATTAGCAAATTCCAGGCAGGATAAAATTGAAATTAGTGTAGCACAAAAAAGTAGTAGAATAAAAGAACCTCCTTACCTTCACACAAAGATATTCTTCATGATGTGAGGTCTTCACGAAACATGATATCAAAATCTGAAACATGCAAGTTACAGAAGTCACACAGATTCACATGCACACATTCATTGCATAGATACAAAAGGATAGACATTCACAACATAATTATCGACTCATTTGTGTAAATAATGCATTCATCTTCTGAAAACTGTTAATTACCCATTTACAAAGCATAACAAGCAGGAGAATTTAACACCAAGGCCGTCTCTTGTATCTAATCATCACATTTAAGCAAGAAAGAAGAATGTATCTTGCATATATATGAGTTAATACTGGAAGTATTGGTTTTAAAATATATTTTCTACAGAACTTATTAAATTCTGCACTTTTGCATTATAAAGCTTTGAATAGGATAGTCAATAAAATGATATACGCACTGTGCATAGCTTTATTAGACAAGTTTCTGTCTTAAAAAATCCTATATGAAGTTGTACGGTTACCAGCAGAAGGGAATATAATGTTTAAGATAAAAGAAAAAACTTCCAATATAGATCCTTAAACATATAAAATTGTATGCATGAAACATGTATACACAAAACATATATACACAAAACATAGGTAGCTCCCTCCTCACATCCTCCCTGATTCCCTTCTTCCCTCCTACTTTCTATCTCTCTCGATAATATCCCTCCCTTAATCCTCTTCGCCCCCTCCTCTCCTCATCCTTCACTTTTAGTGTATCTCTCCCTCCCTCCCTCTCTCTATCTCTCCATAATAGTGTCTCATATAAGTCATTTAACAGCACTTCAAAAATAATTCAAGAAAATCTAAAGTCTGATTGTTTCCATTTATGTTTTTAGTTTTTTATTTTTATTTTTAAATTTTGTAAAAAAATCTGTTATTTTTATTTTTATTTTTGGCTTTGATTTCTTCCAGTTTTCAAAATTTATGAAAACCATAAAAGGTGAATTTTGTTTTTTTCATAATATGATTTAGAATCAACTAAATATATATTACTTAATTATTTAATATATTAATTATTAATAAAAATAATGAATAATAAATAATTTAATTTAATAATTTGTTTAAATAATGAATAATAAATAATTTAATTTAATAATTTGTTTAAATTTTGTGATTAAATTACATAAAATTAACGTAATAATTATTAATAAATATAATTACATTAAAAATATCTTCAAAATATTTCAAATAAAACTTTGATTTAATAACTCAAATATATTTAAAATAAATTTTATTTTATAAATAAATTTTAATTATTAAATTATTTATTTTAATAAAATAAAATAACTTTTACTAATAATTTATTAATAAATATTATATAAGAGATTAAAATAAATTTAATTAATTAAAAATAATTCATCTTTTAAGTTTTATCTAATATATAATTATTATCAGTAATAAAAATATAACTGCATTGACATCAACAACTAAACAAGTTTTTGTTTTTATTTAAAAAAATAAAAACTAAAAACACAAAACGAAAACTAAAACTAAAACTAAAAACTAAAACTGAAAACTATAATAAAAAAACAGAAGTAGAACCAAACAACCCCTAGTTATCAATACAACTACCAGTTAAGCACCAATAGTCTTTTTTTTAATAATGTAAGGCTATGAAAAGCACCACTTACTCTTTTCATTTTCCAGGGTGGGAAACAAATATGGAAAATGAAATGAAAGAGTATTCAGTTGAGGTTAGAAAAAAAGCATGTAGAATTGATATGATAGAAGATGCACAAACCACAAGGGCCTGATTTTCTTGATTGACATTCTCCAAAAATACTCTTCTATGCAACCTCTGCTGCTCAACTTGTGGATTCTTAGCAAGGACCTTGCGCATATCAGCCACAATATTCTGTGCACAGTGTAGCACTCATATTACATCATGAAGCACACCTCAACAACTTGAGAAACATATCGTAGTGGTTGAATGGATGACAAAATAAACAACTCACATTGATCTTATTCACATCCAAGTGACTAATGGCTAGATGAGTCTTAATACGCCAATGAGTTTTTTGACTGAGATTTCTTACTACATTCACTGTGAACTTGTGGTTTGGAATATGGACTGCCTCACGATCTTCACCTCTTATAATTGTTGGTGACCACCAACCTACACGCTGCAGAGGATTCGAACAATTTGAATAAGAAGGTTGTTTCAACCATGCCACCAATTAAAAGAAATATGCATCTTAGTGATAAAAATGCATTTATCTTATTCATTCATCCCCTAGCACTTCATAAGGTCCTTGCTCAGCCATACACATATTACAATTAAAAAAACATCATGTTTCAAACTGTACAGGTATCATCTTTACAGAGCTCTATCCTCCCAGTTTCTTCAAACATTAGATACGTTTTCAAATACAAACCTCAACAGTACCAGAGACTTCATAGCCTTCAATTTTGGTTTGAATCCACTCATTGACAACAAAAGGGCGAGTTGCATGAATCATTGCACTTGAGAGAAAATTCGTGAATATCTGAAAAAGTGAACAAAACTTATGTCAAGCTGTTTAAAAATGAGAACTACATCGAAGATGTTAGAAGAAATGAGTAAACTACAATTACTTAAAATGGAATGAAAAGATTGCCCTAGAGGCTGAAAAAAATATTACAATCCGGTCCACATAAGTTACAAGTGTGGATGAATCAAATATGACATGGTCCTGGAATTCACCTCACGGCCAGCAAGAGTAAGCAATACTGTCCCAAGACCTCCAGCTGTTAGCCATTTCTGTGTAGAGAAACCCAGTAGCTCCATAAACAGTGCAAAAGCTGCAACCCATACTGCAGAGTAAACAGCTTTCCCGGCAAATTGTAAACCCATCTGCCCAAAAAGAAACTCATAAAAACCCATCAAAGATTTGATTTTGCACAATAGGCTTTTAACCAAGACAAATAGAAAAATAGAAGTAACATGCCAGAGTGAACATCTTTTTATTTCACATTCTAAGTTGGTGAGGTGGATGCTTAGTCAAAATGATATTCAGATGTTATTATTATCTCCTAAGATGGTAATAAGAAGAAAATGTTCAAACTCCTGATGCACAGTTAAGAACACCAGTCTGCCTGTAAACAAGGCTCATGCAAGCCATGAGTACTGATGATAATCTGATCAATTTTTCAATATCTTCTAAATTGAGCAAAGCAGTTCAGACTGTTTGCATTCCATTGACTGTTCATTGAAAACCATCAGCAGCAGACTGAAAGAAGTGACAGTGGACTTCAAATTTTAGTTTGGGCATCTAATGGCAAACAAATGAGTTAAAACTTTTTTTTTGTGTGGAAATTAAAGAACAATGAGTTAAAACTTAACTTTGAGCAAAGTTAATATGAGCACATGGGAAACCAAGACTCCTGGATAGAAATACATGACTTGATACAATATTTAAGTTATACATGCAACAACACAACACGTACATTTCTTGTATCATTGTTGGGCTCCTTAGAATCCAGGAAGAACTTTTGACCTTTTTGAATCACACTGCATCATAACATTCTCCATGTTCAGTGGCTGTTAAACAATTAACCCTGATAACTCTAACTTGGAGGATTGCATCATACAAATTAAGGGAGAAAAGCAGGAAAAGCAGTCACCTTGATAAACAATAGGCAAAAGTCAGCACAGTCGACAATGATCTCACAAAATTCAGAAGTCTCTGCTTAACAAGCTGGCTAGCTTCTGTCGGCATAACTACAGGATTCAGTGCTCTGCGAGTGGATACAATTTATGAATTTATGGTTGTTGATGTCTAGTATTCCTTCTGCAACTTAATAAAATCTCAATGCTTATACCTGCAGATGAGTGTTGTGCCAACCCACAGCAGCAAAGGTTGCAAATAAGAGCTCATAACATAGTGTGTGTCACTCTTTTTCCAGCTATTATCATTTTTCTGCCGAATAAAGTAAACATTACAGAATTACACAACTGTGGCAAGCCAACACAATGCTCAAATAATGATCAGAACCCACACACGTACATGAAATAGCAGGTTTCTACCGTGACGCATTAGTGGCCCAAGACCCCATATTGCAAAGATAATAACAACAACTGCCGGAACTACTTTCAATATCAGAGGGCTGCCATGTAGAACATTATATGACCTGCAACTATTACTGTTATTGTCCATCCAAATATAAAGAGCACAGTGCATGAGTTCGAAATAAAGAATTGAAAGGCACGTCAGTATATCATACACCACAGCTTCATAGAGAATGTTAGCCACCTGAAGACCAACAACATAAAATCGCCATAATTGCAGTCTGCCACTAATGATGTTGTCAACAAGACAAAAATAATATAATTGAAAAGAATTCACCTAAACCTTGAAACAAATAAAGGTTCAAGCATCTAATAAAATAGAATGTCACATAATCAAATACAAATTCAAACTGCAAATATCAATGTGCAAGACATATATATGTCAGTGGTATCACATGAAAATACCTAGTCAATGTCCCTGAAGCAGCCTTCACGCTCGGAAGATCAGGTGCTCCGCCTGGTACTAGTAAAGAATGACATCTAAAATTGCCGCTTCTAGTTCGTAAAAAATGTATTGGTTTGTATGAATTTCTGGATGGACAAACATGCCAAGAGCCCTGTTGGCGAAACTGAAAGCAAAGGCACATTGTCAAAGGGCACGTGATTGGTTAAATAGTAGAAGTAAACTTCTTAAAGACCGGTAAAGGCAATTTCAAACTTCTTATGTCCATATATGTTAAAGGTTGAATTAAATAAACAAGTTAAGATTGAGCTGAAAATAGCAGCAACAACAGAGCCTACAACTTAAAAGACCAGCAAAATAGCAGTAACAACATAAAAGGTTGAATTGAAAAAAACAAGTTTGGCTAGTGCTAAAAAAACTAGTGACAAGAAGCTTTAGTTTAAATTGTAGCATCTTGTCGACTGAACAACCACAGCACTTACTAAGAATTCATAACGGTTGGTCAACACATATTTAACTAAAACTCAGTTACATTATAGACCCCTTCTAAAGCTAGCGACAAAATAAAAACACGGAAAGCAATATACTTAAAGAAATTCTGAAAAAGAAAAAAAATTAAATAAAAGATGTTTTCTGGGAATATTATACATAAGTCGAAAGATTCTGGAGGAAAGCAAGAGAATAAACAGTACAAAATGAAAATGTAATCTGTGGACAAAACACATGTTTACATGAACATTTAGGTTAATGTAACATACAATGAATTCATGATATAAACACATTTCCACCGAAAGAAGAGTTAAATCCAAACGCAAACTAAAATAATTACCGCACAGTGTGACGAGAGTCTGGTACTCAGTAAAGGCAACCTGCCTATTCTCATTACACTCTGAAGACAAACATAGCACATCAGGATTCAACCAAAAAGGAAAAGCTAAAGACACTGAAAAGTGAAAGGTCTGATAAAAGGAAGTGAAACGGAAAAAAAAAAGTAGTACCAGAAAATTTCTGTTGCATCTGTGGCTGCCACAAAGTTTCACGTCATGGTTCTTGCAAAGTCCCAAATCATGGGACAGTTGCAAGGAACCACTAAGAGCCATTTCCAGTTTGATGCTCACCAGTGGAGTCAGATCAAAACATAATTTAAGCCGCAATTGATAAGGTTGAGAAGCAGATGTTGACAAAAAGACCAAATTGCAGTTAGACGATTCAGATTCCTGAATCCTGTAAACAAGATTTAGGTAATTGAATCAGAAATAAAATAGAAAAGCATGACATCCAGCCAACAGTATAATAAAGCTAATCAAAATAATTAAAACCTTAATATCAAAAGGCACATTAATTCATCTATCAATTAAACAACGTTAAAGGAAAGGAATGCATAAGAAAAACAAGGCCTTGGAGAAAAAGAAAAACACAAGAACAGAAAAGCATCATCAGCACTTCAAATTAATGAAGGAAAATTCACCCCTGATTATCCAAAGACTTCTCATACTCATTAAGACCCCAAACCTTTACAGAAAGAAAACTGCGATTATCTAATGATTAAGAATCATATTATCAGAATCAAATCTCCACAACGCTATCTAACCACATCTAATTTTCTTCAACATTCTAATTGACAAGCTCAGAAAGGAAACAACTTTCTCTTGTAAGCTCAAAGCCCAGAAACATCCTCAATCAATCAAGTTCACAAATCGAAAAGATAGAAACTTTCCCCACCCAGAACCGAAACCCTGAGCATGCAAAGAAACAAAAGTTTCCAGTGAAATCAAATGGAATCAAACAAAAATAGCCTAGGGAAAATCAAAGAACTACCATAAATTAACATGTAGGGGTGCGAATAGTATCGGAAAATTTTAAATTAAAAAGAAAAATCTGTACTTCATACTTATATTCAAAATCGAACTGAATAGTAAACAGAAAAGCGCACAAAGTTACAGGGAGGACTCGGAAAAGTATAAACGCAGAATTTCAGGCTTCGAACGTTTTCCTGGTGGCTGCGTTGATTTCTACACTTTGGGGCCTCGTACGGTGCGTTTTGAATGCTTTCGGTCGTGATATTGCCACGTAGGATTGCCACGTCACAGGCGAGAACAGGCCGACGGGTCTCCCCTTGCTCTCAACGACAAATCTCCAATGTCGTTTTGATATTGGACATTTAACATCCAGAATAGACCAAGTCTTGTCGGGCCGAACTCGGGTCTAAATGAAAAAAGCTTGAGTCTCCAGACTGGATCAGACCTGCTAATCAACATCTTAACCCAAAATTTAATTAAAATGTCTTATTTGATAAATGAATTTAAATTTAAAGTCTATTTGAATTAAGACTTATTGATATCTCTAATCTTAATTAAAATGTCTGATTAAAGAAAATATATAATGATTATTATAAATTTCTGTTAGTAATTAAGATTAAAATTAGTTCAAAGTTAATAAATTAAATTTTAAATCAAGCTCGAGATTAAAAGATGGCTCGAAATTAAAAGATTGTCTTAATTTAAACCAGATGAGATGCAAAATTTAGAAGTACAAATATAATGGGTTGGCAAAAGAATAAAAAAAGGAGATATGTACTAATGGCAAATTGTAACAATCCAATCAATACAATGCGTAACAATCCAATCAGTACAATGCTTGTACACGCATAATATACAAAGAAGCTGCAAAACCATGCTTAAAAAATGGTGTGGAATCGATGAAATCAGGAAGAACCTGTGTTAAGTTAGTCTAACTAGCAACTAGACCCCTTTTACTTTGTGGCAACTAGTTGAGTTCTCTGAATGGTGATCTCTCTTTGGAAATCGCCTGAACACTCTTTGTAGAAGATGACATGTTGTAAGGATTCATGTTTCCAGGAGAATGCACAATCTTTTCCAGGATTCCCACCAGTTGCGTGTCTTCTTCAGAGATCTGACTGATCCTGTCACCTATTCCAGCAACAAAACCCAACAAGTTCTCATTCTCTGATGACAGTTTCCTCACATCTCCAACTAAAGATGCTTTCTCGGCCTCAAGCTCATCAACTAAAGCTTCTGAAGATCTCAGCTTTGCCTCCATTACATTGATCAAGTTCTTCATTTCTATCTGTTTTGCAACTAGTTCAGTCTCAATCTGTAATGCTTGTTGTTCTGATTGAGACAGGGATCCTCCTTGAATTTCGAGTTTCTGCTGCAGAGAGTGGACATCAACCTCCAGCTCCTTAATCATCAACTTCTTCTCCTCAATTTCTAGTTGTGTCAGAATCTCAGCAGCCACAATCTTCTCCAAGTTCTCCTGGAGCAAACTGATCTGCGCCTGCTCCCCGTTGAGCTCAAGCTGCAAGAGTTCGTCTATTCTTTGGTCTCTCTTTTCAATAAGCTGGATTAGTTTCTCCTTTTCGAGCTCAAATGTTCTTTCTGCTCCTGTTTGAAAGGAAATTAAACCTTCAATTTCTCTTCTCAATGACTCTTGTTCTAGCCACACAATCTCCTTCTGAAGATCCTCTAACGATTTATCCTTCTCTATCATCATTTGCAGAAAGCTCCCCTTCTCTGACTCTCTTGTCTTAAGTTCTTCCTCATATAATGAGACTTGTCGCTGCAGATTATCTATTCCGATGTCCTGTGTTTCTAACATACGGGAAAGATTATCCCTCTCCAGCTTGAATGTTTCTCCAACTTCTACTTGTGCAATAAGAGAAGCTTCTAATTCTTTACGAAGTGACTGACTTTCTTCAAGGTCATCTTTAAAGCGTTCAGCTATAGATTTCCATATCCACATTTCAAATTCAAATGCATGCTCTTCACAAACTTTGGCTGCCAAATCGGAGTTGAGATTGTCTAAAGCCTTGTGCAATTCCTGAATTTCCCGTTTAGAGTTATGTTCTCTGAGCAATGCTTCCTCTTCCAAGCGAACTTGGCACTTGTATGATTCCTCAAGCATTTCCCTACCTTTCTGCATCTCGAGCTGCTCCTGTTTGATGATACTAGAATTCTCAACCCTGCTCAAATAAGATGCTGCCGTTTCCCGTTCTTTATCCAGTTCAGATTTTGCTGTTTCCAATGCATCACAAGCTTTTTTAAGTTTCTCCTTCAATTCTGTTTCTGTTTGCAGAGCCTTCTTCTGTAAGAGAAGTTGGTTTTTAGATGATTCTTCAAGCATTTTCTTGTAGTTGTGTAGCTCTTTCTGCAGCAATAGTCTTTGTTCTTCAATCATATCTAGGGACTCAACCCTCTTAGATAAAGAGGATGATTTCTCATGTTGTTGAGACAACTCGGAATTAGCTAAGGTTAACGCATCACATACTTCTCTAAGTTTCTCCTTTGACTCGTTCTCAATTTGCAAAGCTCGCTCTTCCAAGTAAAGTTGATGCTTTGATGATTCCTCAATCATTTTTCTACAGCTCTCAAGCTCTCCTTGCATCATGAGCTGCTTCTCTTCAATGGAACTCAAGGACTCGATCCTCCTTGACAAAGATATAACCTTCTCTTGTTCTTTAGCCAACTCTGAATTAGCCATGTCTAGGGCATCGCAAGCAGCTTGAAGTTTTTCTTTCAAGTCAGTTTCCGTTTGCAAAGACTGTTCCTTGAACCGAACTTGATAGCTGGATGATTCCTTAACCATGTCCTTGTACCTTTCAAGCTCCTTCTGAAGTAGGATTTGCTGCTCTTCAATGAGAATCAAGGACTCAACTCTCTTTAATAAAGATGCAGCTTTATGACGTTCATCATCGGCACATGTCTGTGCTTTAGCCAGAGCAATATTCTTCATTTCCAGCTGCTTCATCAAGAGAGAAATACTTTCATCTTTTTCCTTGTCGGAGAGACTTTTCTTAGTCTCGACTTCTCTAAGATTTAAATGGGACTCGGCTATTCCAGATTTCAACACCAATGACATTACAGAAGCCTCCTCATTCTGCAGCTTCAACTGCACTATCTCAGAATGACAGTTCTCCACTTCCATTTTGAGCCCTTCCACTTCTTCTTCTTTAAGCTCTAGTTTAGATCTGTATTGATTTAGTTCTACGGTTAACTTTTCCAGTTGTGAGCTCCACTCAGCGTCTTTAGCTTTAAGATTTGCAGAACAATCTCTGTGCATCTGCTCCACACGTTTAAGCTTGTTTCGAAGTTTTGCAATAGAAGAAGAGTTCCCCACTTCCTGAATCCCAGTTTCCTGGAGGTCTCTAATGCTTGCAAGTAGTTCTTGATTCTCCTGCTCTAGCTTTCCAACTCGGTATTCATTTTCTCTGTAAAACGTCTCCTTTGTGGCTAATGCATGCCTCAGAGCTGCAATTTCTTTGTCTCTCTGAGCGGTCAAGCATTCAATTTCTGACTTGGCTTGCTCACACTCGGTTAAAACATTCTCAAAACGTGCTTTAAATTCAGATAATTCCACTTCCAGATATTTCCTCCGAGTTTCTTCATGAGCTAGGGCTTGGTTGCACATTTTCAACCGGTTACCAAGGTCTTCTGAAATTCTGGTCTGAGAATCCAAGCTTGTCTGCAGTGAACAAACCTCATCAATCAATGTAGACTTTTCACGCTCCCATTCTTTCTTGCTTTGTCTGAACTGTTCACGTAGCTTTTCATGTGCTTCTTCTAGATGTTTAAATTGCTCTTTCTTCCATTTTAGCTTATCCTCAACCTTCCTGCTCTCTTCCTCTAACTTGAGAAGCATGTCATCTCTTTCTCTCAGTTCTTTGGGTGCTCTTGCTTTCTTTTCTGCTTCTGAACACTTCTTTTGAGAAGCCGACAAAAGTCCTTTTAGACCTTCATTCTCTGCCATAAGCACATTGATCTTTTGCTCTTGATCAATGCTTTTCTCATTCGCATCATCCAAAGCCAGCACCAATCTTTTTTTTTCCTCCTCCCATTTTCTGCAGTTCTCCTCACAATCAACCCTAAGCTTATCAGTTGCAGTGCTTAGACGCCTAATTGTGGACTCTTTTTCATTCAATCTGAACTGGACATCCTCACACTTTTGCTTCAACACAAAGATTTCCTCCGCCTTTTCATTAAGTTCTAAGGACTGCTTGTCAATTTTTGAATTCGCTTCTTCTAACTTGATGAGTTGTTCATTGCAGGCTTTCCTTAATTTTTCAGATAAATCTGCTTTGCCTTTCAGGTGTGCCTTGAGCCTCTCTATCTCGAGTTTAGCCTCGTCTAACTCTTCACAGATCCTCTCCATTTCCTTCCTTCCGAGTGTAAACTGACGAAAGAACACCTGTTTGCAATGTAAAATGATCATCAAAACAAACATTGTGGCATATTATGGTAACTCAAACTTAAAATGCAGCATCAACTTTAAAACAAAGAATTTTCTAAGATAATACAAAATTGAAAATGTTCTTATGCTCCATGGAAAATGCGGCCTTTGTTTCTGATGTATATAACTGATTGAGAATTTCATCTTTGTGATGAAGAAGAGCCTTGTGAAAAATTTCATCCAAGAATGGAACTTGAACAAAACCACTTAAAGCAACTGGGGCAAATTTCAGGATGACCATTACAATCTTGTAAACTTAAAGCATTTGCAACTGCATTCTTATCTTGAGAATCTCGCGTCAAACAATGGTTCCTAATCCTAATTTTTATTAACCAATGAAACCTTAGACTAAAAAGACAAGTAAAATCAGAAGTAAAAAAAAAAAAAGCAAGTAAAGCCCAAGAAAACAAAGATATTCAAAGTAATTAACGAATCAACAAAATCCATGAAAGTAGTTGAAAGCAAAAGAAAAAGAACTTCATAGTATGAAGAAACTTTTCCTAAATTTTACAGCGGCCACGACGTTTGTCATTACAGTAACTAATAACTTCCTTAGAGTTTAATTAACATGAAAGCATTACTAAACAAAAGAAGAGTTCTCCAACTGAGTGTCTGAGAAGATTTTCAAAATTTTCTTCCCTTTTCTCTTGGTTTCTTTGCACGCATTTTCTCGGTAACCAAACAACAGCATGACGAAAGAAGAGCGACGCGGAAACATACCTGTTAAAAAGATCAAGTCTTTGCCATCTGCGAGGATTTTCCTACAAATCCCTTGAGATTCAACAAGAAAAGAACAGAGAGAATAAGCGAAAATTGAATTGAGAAAGTGGCTTATGAAAGATAGCCGTTGGGGACGAGGGATTATTTGGATTTGAAATTGTTGGACGGCAACCTAAGCTGCGTTAACTGTACAAAAGGGATTGCTTTAGAAATCCAATTAGCCGTTGGCACGGTAGTTGGGTCACGGTAGCAGAGCAGTACAGGCTCATCTGGGCCCAAAGTTGTTCCCATTGGTAAATTTTAATATCAAACTTCAATTTAATTACAAATTAACAAAGCATTACTTTTTTTTGGGTCTATTTCTATTTTTATTTTTTAATAATTATTTTTTTAATATGTATATGAACACATAATTTTTTCATATGGGTCTATCAAAAACAATCTTTCTACCAATTAGGGATAAACATGCATAATATTGAACTTCTTTAGACCCGCATACAGTGACAGAGTCAAGAATTTAAAATAAGAGGGCCCAAATATTTAATTTTTTAAAATCTTAGAGGGCTCAATGTATCACTAAGTCCCAAATAACTCCGTCCTTATATGTGTGTATATATATATATAAATTAAAAATTTTTAATTTTTAATTTTTAAAATTTTGGGAGGCCCAGTACCCTACTGGACTTCAAGTGGCTCCATCCATGCCCGCATATCAGCAAAACTTTCATTGAATTGTTGTTGTTGTTGTTTTTATTGTTATTGTTGTTATGTAAGGATGAGGTTGGGTTAGGTCACACATAAGTCCAAAAATATTTTGACCCGCCCAAACTTAAGTCCAGTTAAATTTAAATAAGTGAATTCGAAATTTTAAAAGTTTAAATTGAACTAAAATTTAAATTTTTGAACTTCTTTATATCTAAAATTTGACATGGAGGATAATTAAACCTCACTTTTTTATTACCCTAATAAATTGGATTAGGTCTAATGTATCAAGAAAATTTTAATTGTCATAGTCTATGTATTTATTTTAAAAATCATATATAATTCATTATCTACATTAAAATTTTCATATTTATTTTTTAAATGTAGACTTCATTCATAAGATTATTTATACATCAAACTCCTTAAAGTTAATAAAAAATTATTATTTTTCAAAAATATGTGAGACAAAGAGACAATATTTTAATCATTTATCAAATAAAAAATATTCATAATATTGGTTATTGGAAATTTTATCCATAAGATTATTTAAAATTCAAATTATTTATCATCACATCAAAAAAGATTAATCAAAAGTTAACCATTCAAGTTTAAATGGGATGGATAGATAACCTGCTAGGTAACAAAATTGTAGTGCAATTTTCCAAATCTGATCCTGCAAGATTGGAGCAGGCATTTTTGTTAGAGATAGATCATTTTCATGTACCAACCATATAACCGACATATGATTATTATAATTAAATAATAAATCCCACCAATCTGATCTGCATGTGCTAACAAACATCTGTAGAACTTCCATGGCTTCATACTTTAATGTGGTGACCAATAACTAGTCATTTTCTTATCAAACTTGATCTATAAATTTTAAAACAAGCTCAACCTAATCCAAAATTATTTGAATATGAACTAAAATCTAAAATTAATTTAAATATTTTAAAAACTAAATTAAAGTTAAACTGATAAGATTTATTATTAAAGATCGAATAAAATTGAAGGTTTTAAAAAGTGAAAAAGGGGTTACTACAGCCGGCTAGTAACATGCAACTAAGGGTTGTGTTTTGGTCTTGTCCGATGTCGTGGTTCGTCAAACTTAATTGCGATGCCTCAGTCACGGGTGCTCTGAGTTCAGCATTTAAAGGGGGCCTCATTCGAAACTCGAGTGGACGTTGGGTTGGTGGATTTGTATCCAATCTTGGTCGATGTCCTATTCTGCGAGCGAAGATTTGGAGTATTTTTCATGGTCTTGAATACGCGCTCTCTATTAATGCTCGTAACATTCTGATTGAGTCTGACAATGCTATCGCGGTTGATATGATTAATGATGTTGCTACACCTAATGCAAGCTGTTTAAGCCTCGTCCGTCAGATTAGACAGCTTCTTAATGCTTTTAATTACGCCCATCTATCGCACATTCATTGGGAAGGAAACTTCGTGGCCGATAGCCTCTCTCACCATGCCTACACTTTCGATCCGGGAGTGCATTATCTATCGGTACCGCCTGATTGTATCGCCTCTTGGCTCTTCCATGATCTTGTTGGTGTCACTCATTTTTGCTAGTCAGTTTGTTATCTAGAGCATTGCCCTCGGAATCAACAAAAAAAAAAGTAACTGAATTAGCAACTACAATTTTTTTCAAAATTTTATTCCAAGTAAAATAATTTTATATGTAGCAAATAAATCAACATATAATATTTGTTAACGTAGTTCAACATGCATGACTTATATTTGTAGGGCTCTATTTAGATTAATCAACTTTTATTATAGTATAGTAGGCTTACACAAAGTTATTACAGAGCCGAGACATCTAAAACAACAAAGAAAGCAAGGTGATGGGTTCGATTATTGTGTTTAGTAAGGTGGAATTTATGTATGATTGATATATAATACATCCTTAAGTTGCCTTACAAGTATCCTCCTCTCATATGCAGGAAATTTCCACCCTTGAAAGACGTGGCACCAACTTGTATAATTTTATAACGACAGATTATTATATATTTCACTCTTAGTTAAGTTGATTAGTTATACATTTGTCATTAGCAATATGATTGATTGAACTCAAAGTTGCCTTCCAAGTAGCTTCCTAAAGTAAAGGCTATATAAGCTTTTTCTTTTTTCATTCTTTTCTCATAGAAAGTATCCTCCACTGAAAAAGGTGGCCGTCAACATGTAAAGTGTTGAACAGACCATAAGTAGACAAAGTAATGAACAGAGCATTCAGAGGAAGGGTGCACTCTATGTTTCAGTCTTCAGCCCGCTTTTGCTGTTAATAGTGGCAGTTCTGAGCTGGGCATTGCTACAGTAGACAGTTATACCTGGGAACGTTTGTATATCACCGCAACTTAATATATATATCTTTGTATGAGAACTGTGTAAGAGATAAGGATGAAGGACTGATGGGTTGATGAAATTCAAGAGCTGTAGGTTCATTTTTGATCGTTGTATGTTTGTGATTAGTAAAGTAATTTGGTATTTTTGTATGATTGATTGATGGATACCTAATGTACAGTCAAAGTTGCCTTCCAAGAGCTTCCTAAAGTGAAGGCTACATAAGCTTTTTCTTTTTCCTTCTTTTCTCATATAAAACATCCTCCATTGAAGGTGGCCGACAATTTGGAACACTTTTTTTGGCCTAAGTCTTGGTGCAATTGACCAATCGATTGGGATTAAATGTAACATATAATGACAACAATTAATGATGTATAATGTCAACATAATAATTAATAAGCCCTAAAATAGCGACACTTATCTGCTTTCAATTTCAAACTATACGGTCATTCCTCATTGCAAGGTTGGTCCCCACGGTAAGTTTCTGTTTATGCCTCTGGCTTGCCCTTCAGATCTGGGAGATGCCAATTGTCCGGAGGTAGGTTTCCTTGACGCCGTCCAATCTGGAGCTGGTCTACTGGAAGAGGAGTGCTTAGTGTGTGTTTGGTTCAGCTTTTGGAGACTCTAAAAGCACTTTTTTCTACCGCAAAAGCCATTTTAAGGAAAAAATGGTTGTTTGGCTGGAAAATTAAAAAGTGCTTTTACAAT
>JAOSBP010000206.1:2908007-2927980 GCA_027563825.1 Erythroxylum mucronatum
AATCAACCCCCGGCGTGCCTTGTGTTGTTTTGCAGGTATTCTTTTGCCAAGACCAGTCAGAATTATGGATCCAAACAACAGCGCCCAGCCCTACCAGAATCAGACAGAACCAGATTTAATATTAGTTGAAAACCTTTTAAGCTTTAAACTTTTTGTCTTATTAATTTAACTTCCTGTATAAATTTTAAATCATAAATTATAAAAAGTATTAAATGGGAAGATTTTAGTAGAGTTAACATTTATTTCATAAATCATTTTACATAAGAGATTGCTATTAATTATTTAAATCAAATTAATTGTTTAATTTAATAATATTCTTAAACCAATGAAATTGGATTTCTTCCACTCATACGGCAAAGACTAATTTCTGTTTTTTATGCGGATAAGTACAAATTTACTCATCCAATCCAATCCAATGATTTAGCTTTGGGTTTATTTACCTACCAAGAGAAGGATGATATTTAAGTAAGATAAAGCCAGTTGTATCCGATTACTACTCTACTGCTATTAGTTTCAGTTAAATAAACTACAGGCTGACCTATTTTACGCGTGTCACTAACATGAACCGCACACTTACAAATGATTGGATATGCAGCAAACCATCAGCTTCTTTGGACGGTACTTGCTGACCACTTCTCCGCTAGATCAACGGCCGATGATCACTACTATATGATCCATGATTGAAACAAATAATAAGTTGAGTGAAAAAGTAAATTTCTCGTCAACTTTGGTAACACGTCCCCGAGGAACATCAACCGACGGATCAGCCTCGTCAGATCAAATAATTGTCTAAATCGATAAAAATAATATTAAACTGTGTAGACTTGTATATGAAGACGCAAAGACTCTCCTCTTCAGATGAAGAAGAAGACTTTAAGACTCTGCTCTATCAGTTTGTTTCGCAGTAGAGAGAGGAAGTGGGAAGAGAGGAGGAGAGGAGAGAGAGAGAGAGAGAGGGGGGGAGAGTCTTATACACTTCTTCTGAAGGATTCTTTCCTTGTGTTCAAAGTTTTGACTTTGGAACTAATTTTTGCCGTTTTCCGGTGAAAAGTTTTGGCCTTTTTCTCATGGGTTTGTGATAATACGGTCGTTTGGTAGTTTGGGTTCAACGGAACTCACTTACCCTTTCCGAAAAGGATATTCCGGGGGTTTGGGGAAGCAAGAATTGGGATTGCTTTGATCTTGAATCGCGTGATTTTTGGACTAGCGATGCAAAATTTTTGGGCTTCAGTCGATATTCTCTTTGAAACAACAGAAAAGTTTTGACCTTTGGGATTATTTCTCTTAATATCTGATACCCAATTTGTCATTGTGTTTTACTTCTATTTCGAGTTCCTTGTTGATGGTGGCTTTGAGTAACTAAAAGAAGTTTCAGTGATACTTTATTTATGCCTTAACTACTGATTCATTTTTGGACGTCTATGTGGGGTGATTTGTTTTTTGAGAAACCTGTAAAGAAGCCTTTTTGTTTTCATTAATGTTGCTTTAGCTGTTTTTCACAAAAAGGTCTTTTTTTCTTTGTTCTCCATAATTTGGGAGTGATTTTGGTGAGTTTGCAGAATTTAACAGAGGAGTTCAACTATTTTTTAAATAATTCATTGATTATAATCGATCACTTCCTAATCCAGTAACTGCTGCAAAAGTTAGGAGCTACTTTGCAAATTGCAATTCAAGAAATGAATCGGTTTTCAAGGTGGTTGTGGGGTGAAAAGGAGATAGAGTCTGTCTCAAATGGGTCCTCTTTAAATTCTTCTCCTGATTGGGGCTTTAGACAGAGAGAGCCCGATTGTGCTAAATTTCCTAAAAAACACAAAAAGGTGAAGAGGAAATGGCAGAGTAGGGAACAAAGGAAAATTGACAAGAGATATGGAGATGATGTTTTAGTGTCATCAGATGGTGAAGTTTACTTGCCAGCAGGATCAGAATCCGATGGCCCAGATTGGTCCATAGGCTGGGTCGAGCCTCATGGACCTGAATTCAAGAGCGATGATGATGAGGATGATGATGGTTTTGCAGTGCTGGTTCCTTGTTACCGGCCAAGTTGCAAACAGTTGGTTGAGGTTTCAAATAACCAGCTTTTGACTGTCATCAACAGTTTACCAAATGATTTTTATGCTGGTAAGAGAGTGATATTCATTTTATTGGCTTCTCCTTCCTATTTTTGTCCTGCTTTTGATTTGGTTTTGATTCTTGTTATTCGTACTGTGTTTTAAAGTTTTAACGTTTAGGACGCAGATACTCTGTTCCGTGATGATTGTGATGACCCTTTTGGAATATTATTTTGGTCAACCATTTGTATGATTAGTTCCAAATGTTAGCTAATCATACTAACAGTGTTATTCTGCTATAGTTTACAATTTTTGCCAGAAAACACGTTTTCTTAAGGCCTTTCAGATCCTAATTGATTGCGAAAATCACGGTTAAAGTGCATGGAGAGATTATGCCCTATGATTAAAATCCTTTCGGCTTGTTGTTCATTCGGGTGTGTGTGGTTGTTAGCAACTAAGTTGATTAGATCACTAGGTTGAATTATCCTCATAACCAGTCTGTAATGAGCTTCTGTATATGGCCTTTACAAGTTTAAAGCTGACAGATACCTGTTCTGACAACCTAAAAACTGTGTAGTTTTAGTGATCTGGGAATGCTAATTGAAGCTCGTTCTTTACCAAGAATCTCCCCTTGCAATGTTGTTGAACGGTGGATTCTGATGTTATATTGTTACACTTACATTGTTGGAGAATACGACCCTTTGCTGTTACCATTAGATCTCTATACTTGTCTGAGTCGTTCTTTTAAACTTTGGTGTCAGCAGGGGGAAAGAACTATATGGAGTGGCTTTCTTCTCTTCAGGGTTCGAGTCGTTCAGCTGACTGCCAATTCTCAGAAAGATTCTACCTGAATCGTTCTTCTTTCTGAGTTAGAATACGGGAAAGAAAAGAATCAATGAATTAAAAAAAAAAGAACAAGAATGCTGAATACGAATCAACTTCTCGGGTTTAAGTGTGGACGAATAAACATCCATCAGGTTGAGGGTAAAGCCGTCATGTTCAGAAAACAAATCAAGCTTGCCCGGTGTGTGCACCAGAAAAACATCAGGAGTCATGTTTTGATAGTAAGGATACCTTATGAATAGAAAGCTTATCTACTAGACGATCTTCTTTGTAAATAATGATCTTGTGAATATGTTTAAAATGTGTAGATAGTGTTGAGTAGTTTTCTCTTTCGTTGTACTACTAAAACTTTATATGGAGATCACTTCGGTTGTAAGGTTCACCACACAATCAGGAAGAAGACTTGTCATTTATTAGAACTAATCCTGTACGGCAGGTTTGCTTTTAAGAATCACAGTGGATTCAGCATGCTTCTGTTTCTTGATTTGAATTGTGGAAATGATTCCTTTTCTCATATCCAGGAAAGGGATTGTGACTTGTGATGTGTCTCATTGTCCCTGGGAATGGATTGTGAGTTATGATGAGTTTGTTAAAGCTGTGTCTAACTGAATCAGTAACCAGGACCATGAAGGATGTTGGCTAGACGTGTTGATAGTTCCTGTGAATGAGGGGTGAGTTTGTGGTGGTTGGACTGAAGATGGACCACAGCAAGTTTGTTATATGCTTGCTGGTGGTCACATGTGGTTGTGTTGTTAGCAGATAGTGATTGATCTGAACTAACTAGCTGTCTTTGTATTAGCAGCAATATGCAGAACTAGTTCGGTCATAATAAATCCAAAGTGACCAAAATTTATATTTGGGCTCACTCATAATTAGATATTGGGTTGATCCAATTCAAAGTCAATTAACTAAATTAGACCTAATTGGACTCCAATTTGGGTCAAGTGATGATTTTTGGGCTTGACTTTATGATTCCAACTCCTACTCCTTAATGTATATGGAAGGCATGTTTGGTTTTAACATCTAAAACGTTGTTTGGACCTTAAATGAGTATAAAGACTAATATGAGGAGGAGATTCTCTTATTAATATTATGATGTCTTATTCTGTTTCATAAATTTCAGTCATTTATTTATGTGAGTTTTGTGTTCGAGATTCACACGAGACTTATATAAATAAGTGACTGAGATTTATGGGACAAAATAAGACATTCATCCAATCTACCAAAGCAACCAAAAAATTTGGATGAAAGATCGGTCCCTAAAAAGCCTCTTTATGAACTTTTTGGGCGGTAACGAAGGGACAGGCTGCCTGATTGCTTGAACATGAACAATTACTTTTTAACAATAAAGTCTTGATTTTTACAAAAAGAAAGCTAAAGAAGAAGGTTCCCTAGTCCCTACACACTCTGTACGAAAAAAAAGCAACACTAAAAGCTGTCAAGGTCTTTTTATTGAATCGGGAGATGTTCTTATTGCTCATGGCATGAACAAGAACCTATTGCAAGTTCCATTCTTTTTTGGCGATAATTTCTTCGGGTAGTGCTCATTTTTATACAGAAGTTCAGAGAGTAAAAGAAATTAGTTTCCAATAGTGGATCCAGGCGACAATTGCTCTCATCCATGATCCTATAATTAGTGTTTTTTTAAAAAGTAACAGCACAACACATGCACACATTCCCTTCTTTGTGCACGTTTCTTGTCAGAGTTTTCTTTTCTTTTTCTTCAACTTGGATTCCTGATATTCTGTTATTCTCTCTCTCTGTTTCTTAATCCCAACAAAGGGTGTTGGGTTCCATGTCTTGTATTCCCATGTTGAAGAAACAGAGGGGGTTGCATGTTTCCTGGTCAACACAAAAAGGAGTCGGACGTTCATGTTCCTAACATAGAAGCTAAGGGTGAAGAACAGTTGAGGAGGAAAGTTTAAGCAGCAAAAAGAAGTTATGTTGCAGAGAGCTGCAAGCAATGCCTATTCATGGTGGTGGGCAAGCCACATCAGAACAAAGCAATCCAAATGGCTGGAGCAAAACCTTCAAGGTAAGATTCACCTCTATCGTTTGTTTTTCCTTTTTGGTGTTTTCCCTTTTCTGGTTTTTGGTAAAGACATATATGAGAAGATCTTGATCAGAAAAGTTCAGCATTGTTGAGGTGTTAATGATGTATTGATATTGATTTAATAGAAGGAGATAATCTATGGATCACTGAAGAATGTGTGAGAATGGATAAAGTAGGGAGTTTTTGGTACCAGAAAAGCTCTATTTGTTTCACTGCTTTTGGAATATAACTAATATGCATGGCGATTGCAGATGTGGAAGAAAAGGTTCACTACATGCTCAAACTCATAGAAGAGGATGGAGACTCCTTTGCCAAAAGGGCAGAGATGTACTATAAAAAAAGGCCAGAGTTGATAAGCTTTGTGGAAGAATCTTATCGTGCTTATAGAGCCTTAGCTGAACGATATGACCATATCTCAACGGAGCTACAAAATGCCAACAACACCATTGCTTACGTTTTTCCAGAGCAAGTTCAGTTTGCAATGGAAGAAGATGAAGATGAACCTTCACCCAAAGTATCAAAGAAACCCCAAGAAATGTCTAAAGGAAACATACCTAAGGTCCCAAAGATTCCTAAAGATTTCAGAGGCGCCATCACATCAGCTGCAAAGAAACTGCAACCTAGAAAGTCAATGAAAGGAATAACTCCATCAGTTCAGGTGTTTAAGTCTGGTTTAAGTAAAGCCGAGGGACTTCAGCGGATTGACAAGCTTCAGAAGGAAATTCTATCTCTGCAAACGGAAAAAGAATTTGTAAAGAGTTCTTATGAGAGTGGGGTAGCTAAGTACTGGGAAATCGAACAGGAAATAAGAGAATTGCAAGAGAAGGTGTGTGCCTTGCAAGATGAATTTGGTGCTGGCATTATCATTGAAGATGATGAAGCTCGAACGTTGATGGCATCAGCAGCCTTGAATTCCTGCCAGGAGACACTGGCTCAATTGCAAGAGAAACAAGCAACATCTGCAAAAGAAGCAGTAGTAGAACGGGAAAGAATTAGCCATGCACGAGAGAAGTTGAAGTCTCTCCAGGATGTCTTCTTAAATGGTCAGGTCATTGACCTTGAGAAGCCACAAACCAAAGATGAACCTGAGAAAGTAGTAGAAGAGTTGAAAAGCTTAGATCAAGAAGCAAATGTTAGTACACGAGCTAGAAAGGATTTGGAGATGTTACAGGAGAAGATTAAGGAGCACTTTGATGTTGGATTTAATTCTCCTCTTACGGTGACAGAACTTGCAGAGAAGATTGATGAGCTTGTTAACAAGGTTCTTAGTTTGGAATCTGCAATTTCATCACAGACAGCTCTTACAAAGAGATTAAGATCGGAAACAGACGAGCTTCAATCTCAGATTCAAACCTTGGAAGACGACAAGACAACATTAATGAATGACAAAAATGAGATTAGCATCAAGTTGAGAGAAATGGAGCAAAAGTTGCTTGGACTTCAGGACCTAAACAAGAGTGTTGAAGAGCAGAATAACAATCTTCAAACACATTTTACCGAGGCTCACTGTAATCTTGATCATCTCTCTGGTAAGATGTATAACTTGAAGCCGGATGAGGAGCTTGACGTAACAAAGCAAATGGAAAAGGAATTTCTAGTTGAATTTGAATCTCAAGAAGGGTCCAAACAACTAGAAGGTTCTGTAGTTCAACTTCAATGCCAAGAAGATTCTAAAGGACAAGAAGGTTCTTTAATTAATTATGAATCACAAGAAGCTTCTAAAAGAGAAGAAGGTTCTCCAGCTGCGTTTGAATCACAAGAAGATAACAGAAATCATGAAGAAGTAGTTGCTCCTAATGCCAACTCGGATCATTCAGAGAGAGTGAATTCAGAAGCAGAGTCCAAGATTCCAGGCTCTTTAACTCAACTTGAATCCCAACAAGATGCCAAAGGACGAGGAGGTCCTATAGTTGAGCTTGAATCCCAGGAATTGTCCAATACATATGGAGATTCTGTAGTTAATTTTGAATGTCAACAGTCTGAAGCTGCTCCTAATGACGTAAAGGAACTGGCGGGTGTGACACCAGAAGCAGAGCTCAATATTTTAGGTAAATTTAGTTGGACCGAAACAAATTGTGGATAAAGATTTAACCTTCTTTTCTTTTCATCTTTTGTGTGTAACTGCGTTAGTGATTTGATTGTGCCTTTCATTTTCAGAAAACAAATATCAAGAACAGGAAGATGCAATTCCTGGAGAAAGTTTTAAGGAACCACACGAGGTCAGGATTTCAGATTCTCTACGGAAAGAAGAGAACTATGCCGTTGAAGTTGGTTTGCCTGGAGAGCAAGAAAAACAAAAAGATCTTGATTTCAGAGAGACTACAGATAGCAGAACAAAAGATGAAGAGGTAGAAATGGAGGACCCAAGAACCAGCAAAAGTGATGGAGAAAGTGTTGGCCCTTTCCAATCCAGCACTGGCAACCTCATAATAGAGGAAAAGGTTGATGATACTCAAGCTCAGAGAAAAAGGAAGGATGATGAACCAGACTGGAAGGATTTGTTCACGAATGGTATGGAAAATAGAGAGAGAGTTCTGCTGACTGAGTATACAACTGTACTTCGGAATTACAAGGAAGCCAAGAAGAAGCTTGCCGAAGCACAGCAGAAAAGTGGAGATAGCCTCTTCAATACCACGTTACAGTTAAGAGAACTGAAGACTGCTAATGCAAAGAAGGATGAGCAGATTCAGTTCTTACGTCAGAAGCTCAGCCTTCTCCAAGCAGGCATTGGAGAGCCTTGTGAATCTGAGGAACCAACAATAGAAGAGGAAGACGATATTGAGGCAATTCTAATGAACGTGCCAGAATGTCCATCTGAGATTGAACAAAGATTTAGGTCACACATTGACGAAGTTTTAGAGGAGAACTTGGATTTCTGGTTAAGGTTCAGTACTACATATCACGAGATACAGAAATTTGGAACTGAAATCAAAGATTTACAGTCTGAGCTATCAAAGCTTGATGATAAGCGAAAGAAGCTTGATGGGAGTAGTGCTGGAAGATATTTTACCAAATCAGATGCAAAGCCAATATACAAACACCTCAGAGAAATACAAGCTGAACTAACAGTCTGGTTAGAGAAAAGTGCATTGCTGAAAGATGAATTGCAGAGTAGATTCTCATCCCTTTGTGACATTCAAGAGGAGATAAAAGCTGCTCTAAAGGAAAGTGCTGAATATGACGATTTTAAGTTTACAACCCATCAAGCTGCAAAGTTTCAAGGTGAGGTTTTAAACATGAAACAAGAGAATAACAAGGTAGCAGATGAATTGCAAGCAGGGTTGGATCATGTAACAGCTCTCAAGCTTGAACTTGATAGAACTCTGGCAAAGGTGAACGAAGAATACAAGCTTTCTGGACAAAGGAGCAATCAACCTGTCCAGTTACAGCACTCGGAGAGCAGGTCTCATGTTCCTTTGCACTCATTTATTTTTGGTGTAAAGCCAAAGAAGCAGAGACATTCATTCTTCTCCCGTGTGCAGCCAGCGCTGCATAAAAGGTACAATGACTTCAAATCAGGACCTATGTAAGTAAACCATTGTTCCTTCGTTGTCTCTACATCTGTGAGCAAGTTCATATTCATTTTTTGTTTGTAATTGTTTTCTTTGTAGAAGCCACAGCTTCTTGTTTCTCGTTTAATATGGAACAGATAGTCCTTTTCTTTTCTGGATCAATGTAGATGCCTACAGCCAATTATAAAACAGCAGAGAGTATTTCAGCCATTTGCGAACTGTTTTTTCTTTTCATTTGTCTATGCACATGTTCTGCAGCAAGTTTCCCTTTTGTGGTATTAAGAAAACTACAGCTTCTTTTCTCGCATCCCTTTTCATGTTTTATGTATTCTGTGTTTTGCTGGTCAGTAAGTGGCTTCAAGATTCTTTAAAACATAGATTACTTGACAAGTCATGAATGTAGTATGATCTTCATTCAAATCGCCTGTACTTTTTCTTCTTTTCCCAGTGAAACTTCTGGTTTGAAGACTTGACGTTAGTTCTAATTCCAAAGGAATTAAAGATCAGAGTCCCAAGGATCCAATGTTCCTGGTTGTAAGCGTCATTTCATGTATATAATGATTTCCCTAATCTTCAACTTGAAGGATAATAATTTGATTAGTAGTGGGATTGAAATAATTAGGCTAAAAATCTGAACTTTTCAAGCAATCTTCTTGGAAATCAATTACCAACTAATGGTATTGAACTGATAGGTTGCTGGTAGTGGTGGAGTCATTATTGAGCTTTTTACCTTTGGTGGAGAAAGCAAAGGTTACTTGGATTTCCAGCATCCCAGCTGTACATTTCTATCTTTTTCCAGGATTCATTTTACTTGAAGATTGTTAATTAAACAAAAATCATAAAATTTAAATTAAAACTTGATCAAATTGAATTTGATTCATCAATTTTAAATTATGTCACATCTTGATTAAAGTTTTTATGATATATAGAATGAAGTTTAAAAGATAGTAATCCAATTACTTTCCTATATTAGCTAATGGAGATATACTTCAAAAGTACACATTTCTTACCAAACCTGTCTTATCTTTTGAAAGTGACGTAGAAGCTGCCATAATAAGTCCACTCCAAACCTATCTTTCCACTTCTCTCTTATCTCCTTTTGTACATTAATCTAAAAGAATAAATTGATTTAAACCATCATTTAATAATTATTTTATATATTAAAAATTTTACTTTATATATATTACATTGATATATAAATAATTTCCAACTTTAGTTATTGGTCCAAGCCACGCAGGCTTCTCATTGCAGCCACTCAAATCAGCATAGACATACTTAGAATCGAAGAAATCCTAGTCATCAGTAAACTATGGATGAAATAATTTCCCACTTGTGTTCTGTTCTGTCTATTGCAACGGCCAAAAACGAGGGCATTGTAGTCATTTTAATAATTATCATTACCGAGTGTTGACAGCAACTAGCTAGCGGCAGCGAGAGACAGTTGAAGAGGTGAGAACATGACTTCAGTAGCTTCACTCTCCCACTTAGTGATTCCCATTATAATTTGATGTTATGTTCACTATCACTCAATAAGCAAAGGTATGAATCATTCCCTCACCTTCTTAGTGAGTGACACATCTCCATTACCACTCCTATTTTTTCTTTGCTTGTACTCATAAAGTTCTCTCCTTTTCTTTTGTTTTTTCTTTTTTGGCCTTTTTATGGTGTGGACTATTGATTCTGTTCTGTTGGTGGTTATCTAGCTAAAGAGTGATTATTCATTTAAGAAAAAGCTGCAATGGAACCTGGGTCGAGCTCAGATTTGTTGGGGAAGTCCGAGCAGAGAAGAGAAAGAGGTAAAAGTAAGCTAAAGCTTGGCTCTATGCTGCCGAAGATTGAGCCTTTTGTGCCGAAATCTGACCACAATCCTAGAGACCTGCGATCTTGGGCCAAAAGAACTGGCTTTGTGTCCACTTTCTCTAGTGAAACTGCCACCAGCACCAGTGGGAAGTTTGATAGCGGCGCTGGTTTTGACTTGGAGAAGGGTACTGATCAACAGAACAATGGCGGGTCGTCACCAAAGATTGAGATTGACCCGGTTCTGGGTCGGACTAGGCCTAGCAGAGCCACCGAGATTGAACAGGACTCGAGCTATGTTCCTGGCTTTAGAAATGGGTTTAGAACTGGGAGAGATGATAGGGGTTTGGGGTTGAGGGATGAGAGCAATAAAAGGAGAATTGGAGATGAGCCTGTATCGGGATCTAAAGTTGGGGAAAAGAGAACACAGTTGAATGCAAATGGAGATAGAGTTCAACAGCACGTAAATGGGAGTGCTGATACGAATGCAAGAGCAAATGAAATACCAGCAACAACTCCGGCTTTGGAACCGAAGAAGGAGGAAGGAAACGAGGGGAGGGATGTTGGGATTGAATTCTATCCAGGTGGGGAGGACCCTGTTGATGGATGGTGGCACAGGCAAAGTGGAATGAGATATGGATTGCGAGATAATCCTGGTTTTGGTTAGTGCATTCTACAAATTTCTTTCGCTCTTTAGTTATTATTTCACCTTTTTAGCTATCAGGTTGCTCTATATGCTATGTTCTAAAGTTCAAACTCAGGCAAAAACAGAAGTTAGTAAAAATTACTATTTTGCAGAACGTGCGGATGGTGTAGTATTTGATGTTAGTAAAGGATTAACTGTGGAGATTTAAATGTCATTTTCTGAAAGCCAATGTGTGTCCTCAACTTCAACTTGAAATAGTTATTGGATAGTTTTGTCGCCCTTACCTATTCTGGACACAAATTTAATGTTGTGTCACACATATTAGAATTCTAACCATCCATACATAGCAGTAGAGAGTCAAAAAATGCTTAAATAACTTTCGCACAAAGCAAGAACTTGGATTTTTAAATCTGCGTATGAACTCAGGACACACTGATTCCTGATTGGTGGGATTATTCTTCTAAGTGATTCTTACTAATTTGTATTCTCACTGCAGTGCCACTTATATTCTATGGCTTACAGCACTATTTATCTTTGGCTGGTTCGTTAGTTTTCATTCCCCTAATCATTGTACCAGCTATGGGTGGCACTGATGTAAGTACTGCCTCTCATTAGTAACTCCTCCATCTGTTGCCAATGTCTATTGACTGAGCCTTTATGAACACGAATGTTTCAGAAAGATACGGCTACAGTTATTTCTACAATGCTGCTGGTGTCTGGCATTACAACAATACTGAATTCATACTTCGGTAGTCGACTACCCTTAGTTCAAGGGAGCTCGTTTGTGTTTTTGGCACCAGCATTGGTCATTATTAATGCTCATGAATTTCGGAATCTGACAGAACACGTAAGTCTTTAGCAGGAGGACTTTGCATGTGATATATCTGTACTTCGTTAAGTTTTACCAGTAATGTCATTTTAAAAGTCCAAATAGCTTGCAAACCTTTTATTAACAGAACATAAAAGATCATAAAAGAAAATTCAAAATAGTATGGGGTAAACTTGTGATTGAACGAGAGTTGAGAATGAGTAGTGACAATCATTTGACTGTATTTGTTCCATTGAAATTTAGACTAATGGCTACAATTGCTGGATATGATTAGCTGTTCTTTGTTTTGGGTAGTAAGCTTAGTCTTTGTGTTAATTGCAGACTTCTTTTATTTGTAGAAATTTAGGCACATAATGCGGGAACTTCAAGGGGCTATAATTGTTGGTTCGATATTTCAAAGCTTATTGGGATTTAGTGGTTTAATGTCCTTGTTACTAAGGTAAGTGGAGAAGTAGCTTCTTCATTTTAGTAGTTGTTTGAAGTGTTCAGTGCTTGCTATGGAATCTATGTTTTTCCTTTTTCCCAAATAAGTACATATTTTTTTTATCAACCTGAATATCAATGTCTGATATTGTTTGAAATGAGAAAATGTTATGATCCCTTCTATGTTCCTTTACTTTCAAATTAAACAGCTGAGAATGATTAATTACTTCTGCACTTTAAAGTCTGTATTTTAACTTATAAGGTCTTCAATTTTCATTATGCTGAAGGCTAGTCATTAAAAATCAACAATATTTTATACGCAAGCCATTGCACATTTTTATTTACATTTGAGAAAGTCATCTGATACTTCTTTGTTGGAAAACATTGCATTACAGATTAATAAATCCTGTGGTGGTTGCACCAACTGTTACAGCAGTAGGTTTAGCATTTCTAAGCTACGGTTTCCCCCAAGCTGGAAGTTGTGTGGAAATTAGCATTCCTTTGATACTGTTGGTTCTCATTTTCGCTCTAGTAAGTTATGTTCTTTATGGTGAAAAACAATTCAAATATATCTTTAGTACTGTACTGGTCTATGTGTTTAGTATATATGCTATCTTTTCCAGTGTGTAAGGAAAGTTTTGCAGATGCTGTAAATTTCTGCTATTCCTTTTCTTGTATGTCATTGTCATTACTAATGGCAAAGAAACTGTTCACAAAACTTATTTGTGTACTCATATTGCCTTTTTCAGTACCTTCGAGGAATATCTATCTTTGGCCATCGCATTTTCCGAATTTATGCAGTATGTTTTCTAGCTTGCTATGTCTTTCCTTTTTGTTCACCTTTTATTTCTCTTTAATACTTTTCTAAACTTCAACTGATGCTACTATACGTAGTTGCATAAAATTACTAAGTTGAATGCTGCTAATTTTGTTGCAACATCTTGCTTGAATTATTTTTGTCATTGCAGGTCCCTTTCAGTGTTATGATCATCTGGATATATGCATTCTTTTTGACAGCTGGTGGAGCATACAATTTCAAAGGTTGCAGCCCCGGCATACCTAGTTCAAACATATTGGTGGACCAATGCAGAAAGCATGCCTATACCATGCAACACTGCAGAACTGATGTTTCCAATGCTTGGAAAACAGCAGCCTGGGTCAGAATTCCCTACCCTTTACAATGGGGTATCCCCATCTTCCATCTAAGAACTTCCTTGATCATGATAATCGTCTCTCTGGTTGCATCTGTGGATTCAGTAAGTCAAGTTCATGTACATGGCAAATTTGATTTGTTCTATTAGGATGTAAATCTTAGCAGCTTTACAGTCACCCACGAATTTACCCCCTGAGTTTAATTCCTGTTCCACTATTGGGCACTAGGTGCTTCATAATTGTATAGATAGTTCCATACAAGTAACAATGACGGAAAGTAAATAAATGAAGCAGAGAGAATCGAGTTAATTTTGAGTTGTCTATCGGATGACAGTGAGTAAAAGTCCTGCAAGCACCTCCTGCTAAATCTTTTTGGTGATTATGGCAGAGTTAAACTATTCCTACATCAGTTAAAGCAACAAATAAAATAGTATGATGAAGACCCGTGGCTTTACTTTTCATGAAGCCACTGAACAACAACCCAGAGTTAACATTTGCATGATCTATGAAACCGTGGATATTATTGCGTGTAGGAGAATAAATATAGAGCCACATATATGACCTACAAATGTTGTAATTGCATACCAGGTTGGGACATATCATTCTACATCTTTGCTGGTGAATTCAAAGCCTCCAACTCCAGGAATTGTAAGCAGAGGAATTGCACTTGAAGGCTTCTGCAGTATTTTGGCTGGACTTTGGGGTTCAGGTACTGGCTCAACAACCTTAACGGAGAATGCCCACACCATCAACGTAACAAAGGTGGCCAGTCGAAGAGCTGTCGAACTTGGAGCAGCCTTTTTGATCTTTTTCTCTTTCATAGGTAAATACCTTGAAACTCTGTCTAGGTTGGACCATGCTTGTAGACTACTGTTGTGTCTGATACTTGGACACTGAATTAGATCAATGCTAGATGATTCAACTTTGCTGTTCATGTGGAGCTTGCACTTCGTCTTAATGCTAGATCTCAAAGGATGTCTAAGACATCCCTAAAATGTATCTTATCGCAAACTTCATCGGACAACTAATTCAGACATTTAAGCTAAACACAGAAATGCGAGAGCTGTACTCTACTTTCAAGATTGTAATTTGCCGCATAAGTTTCTGTAATTTGATAAAATCTGGATACTTCCTGATTGATCGTTTGGCTTCGGTACTCAATGACTAATGCATTTAGTGCTCTCAGTTTTTCGTGTTAGCTTGTAATAGATTTATTTGTTTTAATAGGAAAAATTGGTGCCATTCTCGCTTCAATACCACAAGCCTTGGCTGCTGCTATTCTTTGCTTCATGTGGGGCCTTACTGTGGCATTGGGTCTCTCAACTTTGCAGTACACTCAAACGGCAAGTTTTAGGAACATAACGATAGTTGGTGTTTCTCTGTTCCTTGGTTTATCGATTCCTGCATATTTTCAGCAGTATCAACCTGAATCTAGCTTGATACTACCCAGTTATTTTCTATCCTATGGGGCAGCATCAGATGGGCCGATTCACTCCAGCAGTAAACAAGTATGCCACTGCTGACTTTTTACTAATCAGTGAACTTGTAAACAGGACAATATCTTCTGCAACTCAGTTCTTCAGTTACGGAACTCAGCTACTTTCCTTTTCCAGCTTGATATTGAAGACCTTATGACGATTTTCTTTGTTTTTGTGTCAGTTTGATTTTGCAATGAATGCACTTTTGTCAATGAACATGGTGGTTACACTGTTGATTGCGTTTGTGCTCGACAACACGGTCCCTGGTAGTCGGCAGGAAAGGGGAGTATATATATGGTCTCGTGCTGAGGACATGGCAACCGATCCAGATCTCCATGCAGATTATTCCCTACCTGAAAAGGTTGCCAAGTTCTTCTGCTGCTCAAGATGTTTGCTTGCTTGATGTTAGGTTTCAGGTTGAGAGTGTAGAAGATAAATAGAAGCACTTTGTGCAGCTTATACGCCACTATATATTGCTGGAGATGATGCATAAACTAGCTCATCTTCAATTGTAACTCAGCCAAATATGTTATTTATGCATACATTGGATGTTGTAATATTCAAAACATTCTTTCCCATAAAATGTATTTGTGGTTTTTGTTATTATTAAGTTCGAGTCCCATTATGAGCCTAATCGAGATTGAATAGTCCAACTTCTGTTTAGTTTGACATGCCAATCTCATTGAATGAGCTTGTTTTCTGTCAATACTTGCATATGTCATACTCATTTATATTAAAGTAATGCAAACTGCAAAGAAGAATAAAGAAATTAATTATTAACATACAATGATGAATTCTAACAGAGAACTAACCAGCTAATAATGAATGAGTCTGTTACGCAGGTACACTAGACTTCTTAGTTTGCCAGTCTTGAATGAGGAATCGAAGTGTGTGATTAGGAGTGAGGGATTTGTGCTTAAGCTTTAAGTTGGTCATAGGTGATGTATCTCTCCCCATCTTCAACCATGCATCTATGGCTTCCAACTCGTATGAAAATCCATCCGCTGCTAAATATGGATCTTTCATCACATCCTGCAACCATCACAGCATAACATGAGGTTAGTGCTAAATACAAGCTCAACCCAAATTTTTTTTATAGATTTGATTTGATTCGAAGCTTGATCAACTTTTACTTTAGATCGAATAGATCGAAAAGCCTAGACCTAATCAATTTTGGGTTGAAGTTAAAATTCAAAATTTCTACAAATTTCAGTTTCAGAGTCAAAGTCTTTCAAATCTGAGAGTATGGTTGAGACTGAGTTGAACTAACCTGAAGAATGGGACACATAAAGATGCTTGGAACTTCAATGCAGTCTTCTTCGGCCACAAAATTTTCATCTTCAGCTACCTGATTCCCACCATTGGCGACTACCTCATCACCCTTTCTCCTTAACTCATCAAGCTTCACAACCACTCTCGCCACCCTCATCTCTGAGTTATGTTCGCCGTAGACTGCCATGCACTTCATCGCCACTTCTACAAGCTCCTCCGCCAGCTCTACCGGCCATGGTCCAGCCTTCTTATCCAAAACTCCAACCAGGGCAGTCCGGTCCTTCGACACCGCCTCCTCCACCAATCCGAGCCAGTTCCTCCCCGTCAAAAGGTGGAGAAGTATGACCCCAAGTGCACGAATATCCGGTCGCTCGTCGCAGACATCACAGCCCGGGTTTAAGCTGAATCCACTTATCTTAGAAACCAGGTTTCGGTCCAGAAGGATGTTACCGGCAGTCAGGTGGCCATGAATTAGAGGTTTTGGCTGAGCTGAGTGGAGGTATGAGAGGCCAGAGGCTACTTCGTGGGCTATACGTAACCGAGCATGCCACGGGAGGGATCGATTTACTTTCTTAAGGTTCCCTTGTGAGGAAAATAATACATCTCTTAAGCTCCCATTTTGCATGTACTCGAAAACAATGCACTTTATCTCCGAGCAGAAGCCAATCATGCATATCAAATGTGGGTGACGAATGCTGTTCAGAATCTTCATCTACAACATCGGATTAAAGTTAAATAGTTCAATGATCGGTTTGAAGATGGTAAAGCTAGAACCTCTTACTTTGATAAGATCATTTTTTTATGTTACCTTGGTTAGAAAATCTTCGGGGGACAACTGACTTTCAGAAGGGAGTATTTTGATAGCAACTGTTGTATTATTGATGCGTCCTCGATAAACATTAGTCCAATCACCTCCTGACTTCAATCTCAGTATCTCAGAAAAATCATCTGTTGCTAGCCTGATATCTTCTGCACTGTAATCTCTATAAGAGCAACTCTGTTCACTGAGCTTGGTGGCCATTCCAATGGCATCCTTCTCCTTGCAGAACTCGATTCTGCGCTGAATGACGTCTCTCTGCCTACGCAACTCCTCAATTTCCCGAACCATTTCAGCTCTTGCAATCACTGCCTTCTCTAGTTCAGTCTCCATGTGTGATCTTGTCACAGTTGATAGCTGAAGTTTGTTAGACAGTTCCAACTGTAGTTCACGAAGGTAAGTTAGCCTGTTTCTGGTTTCTTGAGCATAGCTAAGGATATCCTGAATCTGTTCTTTCTCGGAATCTATGTGGTTGGTTATCTCTACGCGTCTTGCTTTCTCTTCTTTTATCCCTGCGTCAAGCTTTTCAACCTGTAATGAATTCGTCATTCCAGTTCATCAGGAACAAAAACAAATGTAAAAAGGATCGAGAACTTGGGATTGCTTTGTTAAAAAAATACATGTTTTGTTTCCCAAATTCGTGGGAATTCATTTCAGTAAGTCAACACTAGGAACTGTTTCAGATGAATGTAGTGAAATATGCTCAAGTTTGCCACAGAGATTAAGCTGCTGAAATCACCTGGGTATTGCACAAAGATATGGCCCATTCAGCTTTTGCAGATCTTTCTGCATTGGCCTTTGCCTCTTCCTTTTTCAACTGAACTATCTTCTGGGCTTCATCTATTTTCCTTTTCATGGATTCCACTTTTGCAGCAACACTCTGACATATTGCAAAACATTAGCATATTCAGAAAATAGGAAAAAGAGAGAGAAACATGCCAACACAGGAAGAAATTGAATGATCTAAAAATCTTTCTTTGACACGCTACCGTTGCAAGGGGTACAACTCGATTCAGATATTTGGTATGCACAGCCTATTTGATTACCGTTTTCTACCTGATACCGGCCGGTACATTGAACAGTACTATTTATTAGAATTTTTAATATGAATAAAATGTAGGGTCAATTTAAGTTAACCATTGTCAAAATAACTAAAACTAGTCATTTAAATAGTTGATCTTTACTACTTATAAACCCTTTAATATTTTCATATTTAGTCAATATGAGATACTTTAGCACTTCCTCTCAAGTACAACTAGGATTGGACATCCAGTTGTTACTTAAAATAAATGTAGTAATTATCGGACCGGACCGTTGGGACTGGACATCTAAACGGATAATCGAAAATTAATAATCCGACCTAAACCTGCTCTGATATTATATTAAATTTTTTAATATAAATAGAGTGTAGAACTCATTAATAAACATTAAGCTTATTTAAGCCGATGTCAAAAAATCATTTTAGATAATTTACCCTTATTATTTATAACCGCCTTAAGATTTTCATGTTTGACACTGTTAACAGTCATAACGCACTATCTTGCTACGCTTTCAGCCAAAACAAGGACAACAAATTTGCCAACGAAGATAAGGTGTCATGACCACATATTGCATAAGATGATCTTTCTAATGCTTACCACGGTAGAATCATCAAGTTCTGGCAAATCCGGCTCCATTGAATTATTTTGGAAGACATCCTTCTCTTCCTCACATATTTCTGCATCCAAATTCAGAGAAGTTAAGTACTTGAAATAATCTTCAATCTCTTGGGCATTTTTCTGCCATTGATCCTGGGAACTACTGGAGCCCAGGCCATGAGTAGAGTTTCTGCTGGAACTTTCAGCAAACATCTTTCCCAGCCAACTCTTGAAACTACCCTTCTTTGTGATGGGCACTCCTTGATCGTTCTCGATGCGTACTTCATCATTTTCTTCTTTAAGGAACATCAACTTCCCTCCCCATACAATGGAAAATTCACAGAAATTGGGTTTGTGCTGTTGAATGTACAGTAAGCTGCTGGTTGCAGTCTTTGATCTCCTGTACAGGAAGACATGGATAAATAATGAGTTGATCACACAGTGAAGAAGATAAGAAAACTTGTTCTCACCACGAAGAAGCCTTCATGAATGCAAGTCCCATGACCAATTTCTTTATCTTTTGTCTGGAGATCAAATCTACTATGACCTTGTGAATGGGCTCATCGGATTTCTCAACTTTCCTAATTTCAGCCTTTACCTGTAAAAATTTTGAGGAAAATGGAAATCCTCAGAAACTATCAGAAACATTTGATTCCAAGGTGAATCATCAGAGAAGAAAAGAACCTAAACCTGTCCACAGAAAGCTAAGTACTTGTTCGGTAACTTCTCCATCTTTTCTTGCTCATACTTTCTAATAACTTCCAATTTCTCTTCACTTACAGAGCTTGCAGGGAGCTTCCCAACTGAAACCAGAAAAGGAAATTAACAGAACCCAAACCCCAGTTGAGTTCCAACAGAAACAAAGAAAAACTTGGATCATCTTCAAGCTTACATGGGGTGTTAACAAAATCCTGAGAAAGATTGTGGGTCAGATGAAGAATGACAACGGTGATAGAATTGGATTTCCATTTTCTGAGTGTCCAACCCAAAGTCTTGTACCCTTCTTGTAAATCATTTCCAAGACCAACATAAACCTTCTCCATTTGACTATCCTCCATTGTTTCTTCAGCTTCAAGCCCCTGATCACTCTCACCTACTTTTAATCATCTAACACACAACAGAACCACTAAAGGCAAACCTAATCATCAAATAGCCTCAAACGTTCCGTTTTTTGTCTTCATACAATCAAACAAATCGAAACCGTGTTGAGATAAGAAGTGTGAAAACATCTATGAAAAAAGTTGGACTCTTTTCAAAGGATTGTAGCTGGTTTTAAAAGATCCTCTCCTGAGGGGCATTATTTAGCTTTATTTTAATAAAGGGAAATCACTGTTCTGCAGCTGTAAGTTTGGATATGTAAATATATCCTGCAAGCTTTCCTAGTTATCATACAAAGAGAAAGAAATGAAAAGTTCTGCAAAATCTATGAAAATGAAGAAGCAGGTCAACCTGGGAATCATCTCCTG
>JAOSBP010000206.1:2936380-2946815 GCA_027563825.1 Erythroxylum mucronatum
GAGAACAATTATATGATTGATGGTTGAAAAACTTATTTATATTTATTTATATTATTTGGTATATTTTTCTATTTTTTTAATATTACTAATATTATATATAATTAAATATAATTATTACGTAATTATGACGTTACACCGGTTCAACCGGTGGTCGAACCGGTCAAACCGATTAAACCGGTGACCAGTAAAACCTTCGGTTCGACGTCAACCGAAAACAGCCTTTTTATTATGTAAAGGTAAGGTTGCATATTATTAAACCTTTCCAAACTCCGTTTCAATGCAAAAATTCGGACTAAACTCCGTTTCAATGTGAAAATTCAGACTGGACGTAACGATGAGTTAAAAGGCACATCATATAAATACTCTGTATATTCACGTAGAATATGTGCATTTTGCCAATTCATTACAGGCCTCTAACTATGTAGTATTATAGGTACACACACCTCGTAGAAGAAGGAAGGACACAGAGTCACTAGGTCTACGCGGTGTGTCTGAAAACTCGTAAATGTCTGAAACTCACCAGATAGCAGGCAAGTGAAAAACAAAAAACAAAAAAAAATTAGCAGCAAGCAGTAGCCAGGTGAGGCGATGGATTTGGTTTTATTATACATACAAAGCACCAATCATTGATCGGTCTACTCCATCAAGAGTTGCCTATGGCGATTCAGGTCGTTAAGGTAGTTGGAGTCGGTGTAATCCGGCAAGTCACAACCATCTAAAAGGACAGCCCTCCCTGAGTTGGTTTTCTGTGTGAACTCCATTGTTGGAGCTTCATCACCGTTTAGTATCTGTACAACCTGCGAAGGGTTTTTGATGTTACTTGCAAGTGTATAGAAGTTGATAAGGTTTAAGAACAAGAACCTCGTACGTACCCTATTCATGTGTGGACGAATACTAGGTATGGAGTGAATGCACATTGAAGCTGTTAAAATGGCACGCTTCATTTCACTGGGATCGTACTTGTCTCCTAACCGAGGATCAATTACTTCTTTAACATTGTTTGCCTCCAACAATGGCTTTGCCTGTGCAGAACAATCATCCATCAAAGTTGTTGATCTGTTAAAAGCACATTGTACTGAAAGTTTTCTTATATCAGTTGTTAGTTTTGAATATGCAGGATCGGATCAAAACATACCCAGATTGCAAGGCTTTGCTTGCTGGAATCAACAGCTCGACGACCTGTGATGATCTCTAGTAATAGAACTCCGAAAGCGAACACGTCGGTCTTCTCATCGACAATTCCGTTCATAAAGTACTCCGGAGCCAAGTATCTGAAATCCATGTACATGTCAGGTCAGCTCAAGGTAGGTCAGGTCTAACCATTTTGCAAACTGATATAGCAAAGAGCAAAGTTTGAATTGCCTAACCCGAAGGTGCCTTCAATGGGATAGACAGTGTGGTGGATCCAGTTATCTGGAAGCCACTTAGCCAATCCAAAATCAGAAATCTATACACGAAGAATCACATCAAAAGTCTTGGAAAAGAAAAAAGTATTTCAGAAATGTAAAACAAACGCCTCAAGATTTGATCTGTACATCACCTGTGCCTCGAAGTCTTCAGTGAGTAATATGTTTGAAGCTTTTATATCTCTATGGATAATTCTCCTAGGACAATCATGGTGGAGATACTTCAATCCTTCTGCGATTCCAATGGCCACCTTAAACCTCTTCTTCCAATCTAGACATTCCTCTTCACCTGAAACATTTTACGGTCTCCTGATCAATGAAAATTCTCTATTACTGGTTCAGGAACTTGAGCTCAGTTATTAGAGGTTTTAGAAAAACAGCTACCATAGAGTACAGAAGCAAGGCTTCCTTGGGGTAGGTATTCGAGCACAAGATGCAGACCACCATCGATACTGAAGCCAAGAAGTTTAGCTGCATTTGGGTGGTTGACATGAGCAATAATCCCAAGTTCGGATAAGAAATCAGATACTTGGTTTTCTTGTTCCTTGTCGATCTTCGCTAGCTTCTTCACAGCCACAACTCGACCATCTGCCAAACGACCTTTGTACACTTGTGCATGGCCTCCTTCTCCAAGCAGGTTATCTGAATAATCAAAACAACCAGAGTAACAGCATATGCCGTAGAAAGCAATTTCAATCGTAGTCGTGCCTTCTGTTAATATAGTAGACTGAAAGTTTTAAGACTTCAACTACAACCAAGATAGACCTATCTTTATCAAAAACCATAGATTGAGGACATCTGGCAAGCACAAACCAGTATCTGACAAAGCAACCAATGGAATTTGATGTTAAACATCTTCCTGATAAGAACTGCAAACTTTTCTTAATCCACTGACCTAAAACGAGCTTTACCCTTAAGACAGCTTACAGGAAATTGTGAAAAGTTCCACTACTCACCAGGATTATAATTGTCAGTAGCGGCCGCAAGCTCCGTAGGATCGAAGTTCCTCCACGACGGTTTAGACATCAACATTCCATTCATATCTATGAGCAAGTCGGAGGAGGTTTGGACTCTTGACTTCTTTTTCGAGTTCTTGCCGGCTTTAAGCTCATAGGTTGTGAGCAGAGGAATCACAGAAAACCTCCTCACTGACTTCTTTAGCACGTGTTTCCATTCTTTGTTATCTATGGAAATTAATGCTTTATGGTGGTTATTATTATTATCGAGGACTATTTTTTCACTGGAGCCTGAGCTGCAAGTACTGCTACTGCTGCTGTGATCAGAGTCTGTCCCTGAAACAGGAATCTCCAATACACATCTTGGTGATGGATCACACTGCGTTGCCATTTCTGGATTCTTTTGGCAATTACTTTCTGCTTCTTCATCGTTCGTTTCACAAAAGGAAAGAACATTTTAGAAATTGAACAAAATCCAGACCAAAAAACATATATGGAACTGATAACTTTTACTAAATTCAGAGAAACAGAGGAGAGTGAGGCAGGAAAAGGCAGAGAAACAAAGAGTTACAGAGATGAAATAAAATCCAAACCAAGAAACATATGGAACTGATAACTTCTATTAAATTCTGAGAAAACAGAGGAGAGTGAGACAGGAAAATGCAGAGAAACAAAGAGTCAATCCACATAAAGCCAAAATAGTTGTAAGAGAATATAGATGATTGATTTAGAAACACAGAACTTCACCATGCAAAAAGATTTCAGATGTTCATATCTCTTCCATCTGAAACAGAGCCCAGGAACAGACCCACGTGCCAAAATCTAATAAAAATTGAAACTTTCAACTCAGAACAAGCAAAAAGAAGAAGCTTGCTTACTTTGGACAGCCATTAAAAAAACTATATATCTGGGTTTCTTTCTCCTGAAGAGAGAAAAAAACCTCAGACCCAATTCTCTGAAGCACCCAGAAAACAGAAACGTGGGAATCGAATCAGCGATTAAATTGTCTACATGTTCTGGTTCTTGTAACACAAAATGAGGATGAGTGAGAGAATAACAAGGGAGCCTGATCGATAATTAATGCTTGGAAAAGAATGGTGTATGTTTAGGAGGTTGGTTATTCTTGGAAAAGGGCAAGCTACATTCATGGAGGAACAGAGAGAAAGCTCTAATCAACTAAAATCAGCTTTAAGTATAATTGGAACATACCCTATATATATACACCATTGATACACTCTCGACGATGCATGCAATAATCCCAATTCATAACAGCACTGAACAGAGCAAAGTAAAAGATCAGAAATTGAAAAGCGGTGAAGGAAAAATCTGAATTAATCTATAATTTATTTCAAGCATATATATGTTTTTTTTATTTTTGTTAAATTAACTTCGAATTTTTACAATTTTTATTTATTTAATATAATTTGTCAAATTTTTAAAATTTTGGATTTTTTGGAAATTAAAAGAAATTATATTAACAAGGCAAAAACTTGTATACGAACCTCACCAAGGATCCTACAGTAAAAAACTACTCTACACTACACAAAAATACAATAATTACAACAAAAAATTTAAATTAACCATAGCGATCTGAGTTCATGGCCGATGAGGTCCTGTTTCCTGTTAGCTAAGATAGTTTCTCTAATCAAGTTGACAATTATCTCGACAAGTTCAGATTTGTGTTGCTCCACATTATTATAGATTCTCCTTTTTTTTTCCCTCCAAAATAATAGATAATCATCTGGAAAGAAATCTTGATTAGCAGTCCATCTTTGTAACCAGGTTTAGCACACCAAATGATCTCCAACAAATCATCTCATACAAATGAGAACCTTGGGAGACGAATCAAATTCAAAATTATGCTCCGTACCGATTTCTTATAACTACATTCAAAGAACAAATGATTTCTTATCTCATTCACATGTTTACATAAAACACATAAGGGATCATAAGACCCAAACCAACGGTCTTTAGTTCGTAATCTATTTTTGACCACCATCCATAAAAAAATGGCAGCTTTCGGGCACAGAACCTGCTTCCACACTATATCTACCCATGGGACTGACTCCTATGGCTCAAACAGTAAGTTATGAGCATATCTTTATTGAACATTCCACTTGACTGTAAAATCCATATCAACTTATCCTTCCTACTTACGTTTGGCATCTCCGGTAAGTAATTCTCCAATATATGAAAATGACATAGAGTATGAAGTCTATCCCACTCCTGTTTGAGCCATACAATTATAGCCTCCTTAGGGATCCTGTTTCGTAACACCTGTAGATCCTCCCGCAACCACAAAGGGCTGAAATCTGACCAATTATCATACCACATCCAAATGTCATCTCGATCCCCTAACCTATACTTCAAGTAAGGATAAACCAGTTCCTTAAGATTCAACATACCCTTAAAAATCCACGAATAACAATGTTTACATTGTAGATGCCAGAAACTTTGAGTTTGATGGTGGAAAATATGCACCCATTTCACACACAAGGCTTCCTTATCTACAAATAACCTCCAAATCCTCTTAAGAAGCATAACCCGTTGCATTTGAGGAATAGAAATGACACTCAAACCCCCATGCTTCTTAGGAAGGATAATTTCACCCCATTTTACTTTATCGCCTTTACAATTCTCAGTTTTTCCAGACCAGAGAAATGATTTTGATACCCTTTCCATATCCTTGATCACTTTCATTGGAAGTACTAAATGGGTTGGCCAGTATATATGCATATTATTCAACACAGAAGTGATAAGAGTGACTCTAGCAGCTAAAGACAAGAATCTATTATGCCAAGCAAGGATTCGAGCTTTCAATTTTTCCATCAAAGGAGTAAACTCTGAATACTTAGGCTTACCAGTGGTAATAGGGACTCCCAAATAGCGAAAAGAGATTCCCTGTCTTGTAAAGCCCACCATATTATTTATCCATTCGGGATTCTGAATATTAGAAGACACGTACACCCCACTCTTCCGCTCATTTATCTTCATCCCCGATCAACCAGAAAAAATAGACACCATGTTCATCATCATCGCAATAACTTGAGGTTCAGCCTTGCAAAACAAGATAACATCGTCAGCATAAAGCAAGTGGGGCACCTTCAACTCCCGACATTTATAATGATATTGGAACAAACCATTACTAGCCACAACACACTTGATCCCTCTCGTATTAAAAAAAGGCCTTGTTGGAATCTCATTCACTAACACACTTATCTATGTAATTTAGATACATTGCAGAATCCAATGTCGAAACCTTTCCGGTAGACCGATTGCTTCTAAACATAACTTCAAGTATTCCCGTCTAACAGTATCATAGGCTTTAAATAAATCCAGTTTCAAAGCACAACTTTTAATAGGCTTCCCGATATGATACTCTCCTAACAACTCTTGCAAAATTAGTATATTGTCACTAATGTTTCTTGACGACAAAAAAGCACCTTGAGCCTTATTGACCATCTCTACGAACACCACTTTCAATCTCTTCACCAGTAAAGTAACAATAATTTTATAGACCGTTGAGCAACAAAAGATTGGGCGGTAATCTGTAATCATCGACGACCTCTCCGTCTTAGGAACTAGACAAATAAACATATGGTTAATCTCCTTTAACAAAGAACCAAAAGAAAAGAACACCAATACAGCCTTCGTTAAGAAAGGCTCGGTAATGTCCCAAGTTTGTTGGAAAAAAACCAGTTGAAAACCCATCATAACTCGACACCTTAAAACTATGTAACCAAAACACCACTTCTTTCACCTGAAGTGCTATATATGGTGCAATGAGCATCTTCTGCATCGATTGATCCAGACAATACTTCAACACATTTCCTACCCTAAGGCCACTTTGCTGGATTATTGTGCCCTGCATTGGGAAAGTAACTACAAATATGGTCAGAAAGCTCCTACTGATCAGAAATCAGATTACCCATCTCACCCTTCAATTCTGTGATGGTATTCGTATTCCTCTGTGCCAATAAAGAAGCCTGAAAGAATTTAGAATTGACACCACCTTTTTTAAGCCAAGTCTGTCGAGCGTTCTGTCTCATAATAGAATTTTGCAATCTCAAAGCTTCTTGGTAATTCTTCAATCGACTTGCTTGTTGAATTGTAAACTGACATTAAGATGATAATGTTCCAAATAACATTGATGCCGAATATTTGTCAAAGCTTTACTCAACTCTTTCAAATCCCTAGCCCTTGCTTTACTAAATTGCTTGATAGCTATTTTATAAAACTTTAGTTTCTGTGTTAGTTGGAAAGCTTTGAACCCAAACACCACACGATCTTAAACCCTATGGATAACTGCCATGAATCCTTCAACTTGTGCTAAACCATTGAAGAATCGAAAAGGAGCACCGACATTTGTACCAACACTCAACCGACAAATCAAAATAGAAGCATGATCCGAACATAGTAGATCCTTAAAGAAAGCCGACGCTCTAGGGAAAGATTTGAGCCAATTGTGATTCACCAATGCATGGTCTAATTTTTTCCTTAAGAACAAATTCCCCTGTTGTTTATTATCCCATATGAACCATCTGCCTGATCCTTTAAGGTCCACTAAATCAACTCGTTGAAACAGCTAAGAAAGCTCCCTCCCTGTTCCAGGTTAAAAACCTGCACCTCCCTCAACTTCATCTGAATTTAAACAACAGTTGAAGTCTCCCAGAACTAACTATGGAAGTTGCATACCCAAATGAATTGCCCTCAAGTCCTCCCACAACTTAGCCCTTTAAAAATCAAAATTAGAAGCATAGATAATTGTAACTTCAAAATGAAACCTTCCTATTAGCCAACGATGTAAATGAATGTATTGCTCACTCATTTGGACAATATGAACCTCAACCAGATCCTTATTAAACCAGCACAAAATTCTGCCATTATAATGATAATCATGGTTAGAGAAACACTTCCATTTAGCATCTAAAAAAGCCAAACCTTTTTAAACCAAACCATTCTTTATCTTAGTCTCTAAAAGCCCCCCAAAAAAATCAGTGTTTGCTCAGTCACCACTTCCTGTATCATCAACTTCTTAATGGGGTCATTTAACCCCTTGTATTCCATACGAATATTGACATCTATGGGAACCTGTTAGAAAAGACATTCAGGGGATATAACCCCTTTATGCTTCTTCTTCTTACCCTTTTTTCAACCCTTACCCTTACCAGCAATTACTACAATAGGCGAAGAATGAGCCACATCTTCAAAATCTGTCTCTAGTTCCTTACCTACAATGGTAATTGGTTTCGAAGCTTATGCTATAACATACTCTATAGAATCGGAATCTCCTTGAGTATGAGCTGATTTTAAATCATTCGGTCGACCCTCTACTCTCAGGGATTCTGAATTTGTTGGAGGACAAATATGAGAAGCCCTTTTATAATACCTTTACCCCTGCATTTACAACAATACTTTCTGGAATAGCCTCAAGATTGACCACAAACAATGGAGATGAATCAACATTTTTAACCAGAACTTGCATTGTCTCCACAGAATGAACTAACCTCTTCCTTCTACCCTGATCTCCCCCTAGAATTTAACTTATCTCTCGGGGCCACCTAGTCCACCTTACCATCAGTTTTACCACCCCCAATTGCCTCATTGCATTGTTCAATATTAGACGGACCCTCCTGTCCTAAGGAAGGGGACTTTTCTGACAACAATTCCTCCTGCATCCTTGATTGAAAAACTCTACATGTAGCTACCCATTTCTTTTTAGATAATGAAAGATGTCCACAGATATGAAATAGTAATCTCATCCCTTACTAGATCCCCAGTTTCTCCAAGTCTTAGAATAGGTAGAGTTTCAGGTAATGGAGCCATCTTAGGAATCTCTATATAGATTTTCGTATAACCAATCCGCTCCATTGAAGCTGTTTGTGAAACCATGCAGAGGGGTTTACCCAAAGCACTGGCCAAATGACTCAGACCTTCAACCGTCCAATATTTCATAGGTAAACCATGAAACTGCACCCACAAAAGGATAACTTCAATAGAGCCCCTGTCCAAATCCAAACCTAGTTTCCATTGCTGAAAAAACAGGGGCTGATCCTTAATGAGCCACAACCCTTGTTCTATAATCTCAAATAGATTAGAGTTCACCGAGAATTTGAACATCACCGAACCATCCTTCTTGAGCATAACCTTTTCAAGGCCTTTTTACCCCAACGAGCCTTAGCCCAAGTATTAACAATAGGGAAAGCCAACCTCTTAGACCAAAAGAAACCAACTAGAGCATTTGATCAAGCCCTAGCTCCCGCTTGTAACACCTAAATCGGAGGAGAGAAGATGCCATCTTAAATGACGTTTGGGTAATAGTTTAGATTCCTTTTATTATGAAGAACCTTGAGCTTACTTTTTTAAGCCCCCATCACCGGCAAATGAGCATTATTTTGACCCTCTAGAACCTTTAACCCAATTAATGAAACCCCGTAATCGCCTTTGAGTCGCTCACTGGAAAGGGGAGGCAATTCCTCTGAAGACGGTGATTCTTGCCCCTTCTCTATATTCTCCGAGACTGACCGAAGGTGACCCTCCAGTGAAGCTTTGGCCTCCTTAACCCTTGAAACCTTCAGGAAAATATCCCAAGGACCACACTAGCAAGCTAGTCTATCGAAAAGGAAAGAAGGAGAAAGGGTAAAAGAATGACATCAATTGTACACAATCTTTCTTTTATATTTTACAAGAAGCTATTTTTCGTAATTCGAATAAGTGACTTTTTGGTTACAGAGGATTAATCTTATCCGTTGCTCCACAAGTTATTATATTGATAAAATAAAAAATTGTTTAGAAATTTTTGAAAAATTGAGATTAATAAAAATTCTTCCGCTAGAATTTTTGTCAAAAATAAAATATAAAAAACTGGAAAAATTTAGGAAAATCTGACTATTTGAGTGTTGTTTTTAAGTACTTGCCTCCTTATTGTTGCCGTAACCGACGATTGAAAAGTGACAGGTCGGAGAGTGGGAGTTAACGAACCCACTAATGGCTGTAATTGTCCCAAGTTTCGAGGGTATTTTAGTCAATTTGTTTTGTAATAAATTCTTAATTTTTTTTCTTATTTAGCGAATTGAAATAAACGTATGCACTTGGCCGGCCCTTAAAGTTAAATATGACAACTATGATTAAGCCCCTGTTTGGTTCAGCTTTTGGAGGATCCAAAAGCACTTTTGTCTGCCGCAAAAGCTATTTTAAAGAAAAAGTAGGTGTTTGGCTGTAAATTGCAAAAGCGTTTTTGAAGTAGAAATAGCTTTTTTAAAAGCTCAAATATAACTTTTTTAAAAGCTAAATTTTGGAGCTTTTCAGAAAAGCCCTAATTATAGCTTTTTCGAGAAGATGTTTTTTATTTAACTTTCCGTCACTTACGTACAAAACATCAAATAGCGTCTGTTCTCCTGGGTCTTACGTAAACAAAACTTCAAATAGCTGACTCTTCTGTTTTGTTTCTTCTGCCTATCTTTCTCATCTTCTGTTTTGTTTCTTCTGCCTATCCCTCTCATCTTCTCAAGTTGGTTCTCATCTTCTGTTTTGTTCCTAAAAATTAATATTTCTGCGTTGAAGGCAGACGTCGAAGGTCTACGTCGACGCAGACATCGTCTGGGTCTGCGTCAACAACGCAGACAAACGTCTGCGTTAAAGGCAAACGAACGTCTGCGTTTTTTAACGCAAACATTCGTCTGCGTTATGAACGAATTTTACTTCTGATCTTATAATTGTTTCAAAGAAATAAAGAAAGCATGGCAAGCATAGACGGAGCCACTCACCACTGGGCCCCCCAAAATTTTAAAAAATTATATATATTTTAAAAAATTATATATATAAATTATATATATATATAATTTTTTGAAATTTTGGGTATATATACATACGTAAGGACGGAGTTATTTGGAGCTCAGTGGTAAATTGGGCCCCCCAAAATTTAAAAAAATTAAATATTTGAGCCCTCATATTTTAAATTTCTGGCTCCGTCACTGATGGCAAGATCTTTTCATAGACCCATCATGGAAAAAAGAGGGAACACGGACGATGCATTATCCTCAGCATGCCCTTTTCTTTTTGGATTTGATAGCA
>JAOSBP010000206.1:2968304-2983881 GCA_027563825.1 Erythroxylum mucronatum
ACGTTGTATGTTTCTTGGAGTAGATATAAAGGAAATTTTATGGCCTCTTTGGGCGATGAGAACGGAGAGCTTTAGGTATGGTATGAGATGACCAAAAGCAAGCCATGGAAACACTGCTATGTGAAGTTGTTTAGGTTCATCCATGGCTAATTCTTAGTTTTGTGCTGTGGTCACTTATATGCTGTATTCTATAATTGCTATGCGTGTAATGCCTATCTGTCTATCCTCGTCGATTGTTAAGAAGATTAGGTTTCATTGGTCTTAATTTTGAAATTCTCCTATTTCTTTGAAAGTTGAAACTTAATGCTTTAATACACATAAAATTTCAGCCATTTATTTTATGAGACCTACGCGGACCTTATGCGAAACTTACATAAATAAATAGCTCAGATTTATTAAACATGATAAAACACCGTGATCTTAAAGAAAAGATCTTTTACTCTTCAATACGTTGTTTTGACATACGAATTTAAAAAACCATTATAAGACATCTTTTGAGTTTGAATTGGGTTGGGCTGGGCATTAAAACTCTGAACACTTTATAAATCCACAAACACATTGGAAAGGATATCAACTCCACAAAACAATCATTTTGTATAGTGAATGCTTCGAGATGGACAGCACAGTTAGAGAAAAAACTATACGGATAGCCTCTGTTTATAATAATGCATTTTTAAGTGCAATCAAATAAAAGAATTGCAAGTATAATATAAGGGGATAACTTTTGTCAATATCACAACTTCTAGCGACCCATCAGAATTAGATGCTTTCTGTCGATAGTATACATGCATTTAGTTGATATCCATCAATGATTTTTGAAACTTTTTGATGAATGTCGAAAAGCTTGCGCTGTGGATGAGCAAAGAGTGGATATGCTATATCGTTGGGTCTTATGGAAGTTTCCTCCTACTGATTATATTAAAGTTGAAAATACAGGAAAAAGCAGAATTTGGTGGTCTAGCACGGAATGAGTTTGATCACTGAATCTTTGGTTTCTCGAACTTCATTGGTTGTGCTACCAATATACTGGCATAGCATCAGGCTATCTACCATGGAGTGACTTTAGCATGGGAACATGAATACAGAAAGATTTTGCTGGAATCGGACTCGCTGAAAGCTATCAAGTTAGTCATCCAAAAATGACCTCCATCTCATCCTTATGTGACAATTGTTGAGGATATTTTGTTTTATCTGAGAAAAGATTGGGGCCTGTTTTATTGGAAAGAAGGCAACCGATGTACTGATTATCTAGCAAAATTAGGATCTTGCTCTTCGTAGCATAACATCTGTGGGAGATGCCTGTTCTGAGTATTTGACAATTTCTGCATAATGGTGCTTTGTCTGTAGCGTTTTTGAGACCATAGGCTTCCTTGTTTATTTATCCTCTTCACCCACACACAAAAAAAAAAAAAAAAATCTGTCTTACTCTTCGTATTATTTTAGTGTTACACACACACAGAGCCCTAGGGACCGACATCAAATGGCAACATCATAATTGGAATAGATCAATTTTCAATAATTAAAATTTACAATTATAAATAAATTTAAAATGTTAATTTTTCTCTAATATTTTAAAAATCGATAATATAAGAGGTTTAACCGTTTAAGGTTTAAAATATTCTATTAAACTATCATAAAACTGATTAAAAATTAAATAAAATTAAAGAATTTAAAACATGATTGAAAAAAATTTTCTTCACTTATCAAAAATTTAAATTGTAATTGAAAAAATAAATTTTTAAATAAAAGTTAATAGATTTATTTTAATTTATAAAAATTTATTAATTTACAAAACTTACTGATTAATCAATTTTTAATAATAAATATTTGTGAAGTGATTCAATTTTTAAAATACCGATTCTTTTCTTTTCCTATTTACAATTAGTTTTAGGGACAAATAAGTAAGAGCAACTTAAAACGTGAAGGTGGTCTGGAGACTGATCTTTGTTCCGGGGGCTGAAACGTTTTGGTAGTACTAAACTAAACCAACTTCGCCAAGCTCTTTTGAACTTTGAAGCCTTTCGCTTAACGACCATCAAGATGTTCTTACCCTCGGTGATTCGCTCATCGTTACCTCAAACCTTCGAAGTTCGAACTCAATTTTTTCAGGCTACTTGTTAGTTGCGTAACTACATTACATACTAAGAACATGTGTGCATGTTTGTTGTAGGGTCAAAACTGTTTGATGAATTGCCTAAAAGAGTCGTTTTCTCGTTTGTTCATCGCACATCCCATCAGCCATGAAAGGCATTTTCAACGATGAATACATGTTGATTGAGTCTTTCTGTAGCGTTTTTTCATCGAGGGTCAGGATCTCCTCATGCAAGTGGCCTTCATCCTCGTTTTTCAAATGACAAGGACAACATAAGTCGTCGTTTGTGGATTTTTTTTTTTTTTTGGTTACCCGTTTGTGGATTTTCAAAGACGGGGGGTTGAGAAGGTAACATGTTCCATTGCTGCGGTAGATACCAAGTCTAACAGAACCAAAGAGACTTCAAAATAGTGAAAATAGGGCAGTTGGAAGATAAGAGTAACCATGGAGGTAGTAGAAACTATACCATGAAGCAGCATCTTGTTCACTTTTAATTTTACCGTTCGTTGCCGCCAGAGACAAGCTATGATGGTGTTCAAAGAGCAACTGATGCTGTTGACGTAGCTTGATCGTGAGCGTTAGCTTAAGGTGAAATAATTGGAGTGCAGAAGTTGCCTGGTTTGCATATGCAACAAAAGATAACAAAGATAAGACTTTAGGCGAGTAAGCTCATGTTTCCTTCTGTGTAAGGTTGTTCCGCCCAACACATTCAAAGATATTGATTACTGAGGAAGGAAATTCCGCTATTCTGAGCCTGCTGCGATATCCATGTTTCAGACATTGTTGGTGAATGAGACAAAATTCTTGAGAATGGAGCGTTAGCCTTGTCAAAGGAAGTTCAACTACAAGACCAACAGAACACAATCAGATTTCTTGGATTTTCGTGGAATTCGGTGAAGTTTGATGAATTTGTCCTGATGTAGTAGCCATTTGATGTATAAGGTTAGCACTTTCTTCGAGTTTTGTGGATTGATGTTGCCTTGCCTCATCCGTGTTGGTGTGATGGTATGCATCGCTTCCTAAGCCCCTTCCAACATCTCTTTTTAAATCTTTTGTTACATTACGGCCTAGCTGTTGCCCATCATACGGACAATGATGAGTTCTTCAGAATGGCCAAATTTTGTACTTTTTTATCGGAGCAGCAGATAGACAGAGGACAGTTGATAAGTATTTTGAGGCAATATTCTTTGTGATCTCCACTGTTATTTCATGTCTAATATGATGTTACAAATAGAACAAGAGAATATACAGACACCATTTTGTTCTTGATCGAACGAATCATGTGGTGTAACTAAATCTGGGATGTTTTATAACCGTGGTGTGTGATTCGTTTTCAGCTCACTTGAATTGAAGAGCTTCTTTTGGCCTCCCCATAAGAGATAAGACAGTTGCTGTGATATGCTTTGAAGACAGCCCAGCTTCATGAAGTTGATCTTGAGGTGACCCATGGTCAATATATCTATCTGGAAGAACCATTGATCTCAACTGCAGACAAAACTCTCACAGATCAGAATGAGATGAGAAGGCATAAACGAACAAGAAGTAACAATGTATGAGTCCATCTTAAAAGATAAGGTACCTTAAGGGGTCCATCCAGAATACCAGATAAACTCAGGAAATGGGACACATGGGAGCCAAAACCTCCTACAGAGCCTTCTTCCACAGTAATTAAGAATTCGTGCTCATTAGCCAATTGTCTGATAAGATCTGTATCTAAAGGCTTGCAAAATCTTGCATCAGCCACGGTCACATAAACATCACGGGTTCTGAGTATGCTTGCAGCTTCTACACATTGTTGAACTATTGAGCCATAACCCAAAATGGCGACTCTGTTGCCCTCCATTAGTACCCTTCCTTTTCCAATCTATCCACAAAATAGAAAATGGGAAATCAAGGTTCTGTTTTTTTTCTCGTGTGAAAAATGTGTCACTTGATAGTTCATGCTCACCTCGAGTGGTGTTCCTTTATTATTAGGAGGCAGAGTTGCTCCAATTCCATTGCCTCTTGGGAACCTGAAGCAGCTTGGCCTGTCATCTATGGCTGCTGCTGTGGCAACCATGTGCATCAGCTCAGCCTCATCAGATGGAGCCATGACCACCATATTGGGCAAACAAGCCATGTATGCTATATCAAATGCTCCACAGTGTGTAGGTCCATCTGCACCAACCAAACCAGATCGATCCATTGCAAAGCGGACTGGTAACTTCTGAAGATCTACATCATGTACCACCTTTTTGGCAAAAATTGTTAGTAAAAAGCATTGCAACAAGGCATTGACTTCAAACTATTTACTTTCATTTCTCACCTGATCATACCCTCTTTGCAGGAATGATGAGTAGATGGCACAGAATGGCTTCAAGCCTTCTGTGGCTAAACCCGCTGCAAATGTAACAGCATGTTGCTCGGCAATGCCAACATCAAAGCAGCGATCTGGAAATCTCTTCTGGAAGTAATTTAAACCAGTCCCACCACCCATTGCTGCATGAATGGCCACAATCTTCTTGTCTACTTCAGCTTCTTTGATCAAAGCATCAGCAAAGTACTGAGTGTAAGAGCGTGTAGGAGATTTTGTTTTAAACTGCTGCCCTGTTTTAACATCAAACTTGACGACTCCTGAACATACAACACAATTAGGATCTTCTCAATAACTAGTAATAAAAAGATTGAATTTGGTATTACAAGCTTACCATGCATCTTATCAGCAGCTTCCTCAGCTGGGGGGTAGCCCTTCCCTTTCTCTGTCACGATGTGGATGAGAACTGGTCCTGGTGCAGGCATTGATTTCACCTTTTGAAATATGGTTACTAGATCTTCAACGTTGTGCCCATCTACTGGACCAATATAATACAACCCAAGTTCCTCAAAGAGAGTTGATCCAGAAGCACTAATTAGCCCTCTAGCATATTCATCCACCTTGGCTGCAACTTCATGTGTTTGTCCACCAATTTGCTTTGTTATGCTCTTGAAAAGATAAAACAAGAAGTCAGATGCTTGCCAATTGAAACTTGACAATTGCAACATATACATGTAGAAACTAAGAAGTTACTTTGGCAGCTTCACGAAGTTTACGGAATTTGGTGCTTGCTTGGAGCTTGCTTAAAGTACTACTAAGTGCTCCAACTGGTTTTGCAGGGCCATCAACAGTAGCAGTAGGCAAAGATACTTGTTTATTGTCGTTCAAGATAATAATCAGATTAGCATCAAGGAATCCTGCATTATTCATGGCTTCATATGCTTGTCCTGCTGTCATAGCTCCATCTCCAATCACAGAAATGACATTGTTATTCTTTCCTAAAATGTCTCTCCCAACGGCCATGCCTAAAATTTTTCATTTTCAATGAAGCAAAAGCCTAATCAGATTCAAAACCTTATTTTTAACAGGCAGCATAATTTTGATCTACAAGTTTAACCAATATGAGTGAGTATTGATTAATGGAATAACAATTGGTAATATGAGCTACACACATACCAAGGCCAGCAGATATGCTTGTAGAGCTATGTCCTGCACCAAAAGCATCATAAACACTCTCATCCCTTTTGGGAAAACCTGCGAGCCCTGAAGTTTTTCTGATGGTATGCATCTTAGACCTTCTGCCTGTCAGAATTTTGTGTGGGTATGTCTGCAAATTTCAACAATCACTGAATCATATGTAACGGTATCTCCAATAGATTAAACATTAGAGACTCGCTCATCATTCTGAATTTGTACCTGATGACCAACATCCCATACAATTCTGTCTTCAGGGGTGTTAAATACATGATGCAGAGCTACTGCCAGTTCCACGACTCCTAAGCTTGCACTAAGATGCCCTCCTGTTTTAGACACAGTATACACAATATCTGCTCTTAGCTCTGCTGCTAGTTGCTCAAGATCCTGTAAGTTGTCGATAACAACAAGCGAAAAAGAAACTAAAGTCATTTGCAGAATAGCCAAAAGCAAACAAATACACAGTAAAAACAAAAGCCGTCCACCTAGTTTTAATTCGATAATATTACAGAAACTTACAAATGACTGTTCTGATCATATTCAACAATATCAGATGCCTGTGTATGTGGAGTTTACCTGCGTCGTCATGTTCTTCATGTGAACTGGGTAATTGACCGTGTCCAACAATGGAGTGCCTGGTTTTTCTCCTGAGAAATCAATTTTCCATCCATCTTTCTCCTTCTTTATCATTATTTTCCCTTCATCGTCATCTTTACTAGCGGCAGATGCTCGTACACAGAACTGAAACACACAACCACCACCAACACAAAACCATCAAAACACGATCACGAAACCAACCCATATCACCAAACACCAAAATGGCACTCTTAAACCCTCCTTAACAACAAAAAGAACCAATTTCGAAGTGGAAAAAGCAATCAAAATTGTATCTTGCAAGAACAACTAAGCAATTGTACAAACACAGAACGTAAACTATTGATTCGTTAACGAAATGAAGCCGTTTAACTTGTACCTTTCTCCTGCAACTAAAGCTGGCTCTTGGGGCTGACAGGAATGGAGATAGAGATTGGTTCGCTATGGAGAGAGAGCCCGAGACCGCCATAGCTAAGTGAGAGGGACAGAGGGAGATACACAAGAACAATGTAAGATCAGAGACGAGGACAACAACCAACTTTATAATACGCAATGGTAAGAATCTGCCTGCGCGGATGTGTAACAAAAATCATAAACAATAATTAAAAAAAAAAGGATATTTCAATAATGTTTTTCCTTCTTACATATATAATTTTGTATTCGCTTTTTTTTATAAAAAAAAATTCAAGGGAACAAGAAAATGGACTTTCACATTTTTTAATTAATAAGATATATAGCAAAATTTAATCATTTAATAAATAAGTAGATGTAAATTTATTAAATTTAAACTATATGCAATTAACATAATTGTAATTTCTAAACTTTTGTCATAAATTTGTTATTGAAGTGAGATATGATGTTTTTGAGTAATGTATACTTTATAAAGAAAATTTTTTATTAATTGGGAATTTTTTTAATTTTGTAAGGATAATTTAATATAATTAATCAAAATTAAAATTTTTAGTGAAATTATACAAAATTTCAACTAAATTTGTTTTGTATAAAAAACATTTATAACTATTATTTTCTGAATATACATATTAAGTAAACACTCAAATACACCAATTTCTACAGCTACTTTAATAAATTTAAGAAATTTGTTTAAAAAAACAATAAAAATTACTCGATTTAAGTAGGACAGTAATGAGCCAACTCACGGATTAGTTATGTTAATTTTTAAAAAAATTAATTAAATTCGAATCTAAACTAATTAAATCCAAGCTAAACCGAATTCTAACTATTTTAAACAAAACGATACGGTCTTATTTAGAATAATCGAGATTCGAGTTAGTCTAACTTTGGACTTAACCATTAAATTCCAAAGCTTGACGAACGAGATTGATCAAAAAATTTGAAACGTATTTGAGAACTATGGCAATCAAATTTAACCACATCGAAAAAGTCGCTGAGGTGCACTTGGCAAGATGACCTGTCGCTTAGTTTCTTCACTACGGTTCAGATTTTCAATTCAACATCTACCGAAAATTTAAAAAAGAAGGAAAAGAAAAGTGTTGCTTTTATTCACATATATACAAGTTATTGATTTTAGTGATTGCCTTTTTTAATAGAATTTAAATCATCATTCATCATTGCACCCAGTCTGAAATTTCGCAGTAAAACAGAATTTGAGGAGGTCATATAGTACGCAGCTTTACTCTTATATAATAAAGAGGTTATTTCCGATCGACCCACATACAGATGCGACATGCAAAATAATGATGCAGGACACAGAAAAAAAATGCTTAATAGAATTTAAATGATTATATTAAATTCTATTTCATAAAAATTATATATATCATATAGGATTGACATTATTCGATTAAGTTTATATCGATTTAATTTAATTAAAATTTAAGTCAATTTTAATTTTTTTTAATTTTCAAGTTTCAAATATCAAATTATGCGATATGGTTTGGTTCGTAACTTGAACGTTTCAAAGACAGTAGTCAAATGACGTCAATTGGCAATATACAAAAATTTGTTACGAATGTTTAGTCGCAAACATTGATACAAACTTTTTCAACACCATGTTCAATAAAGAAGAAAGCATCAGATCTTTTGTTTCAGTTAATTAATTTTTACTATATTTTAATAAATTTTATTTATACATTTATATAAAATTTGTAAAATAATTTATGAATCGATTCATTTTGCGTATCTGTATCCATAATTGTTTGTCATTAGATGTTGATTTGTTTGAATGAGTTTTATTTCCTCTTGTCTTCTTTTGTTAGAGAATTCTTCAATAGTTCTATTAGAGTGTCCCATATTAACTAGACATGAAAATGCTAAAGAGTTTATAAGTGGTAAGGGTCAACTATCCAAACAACTAGTTCTAGTTATTTGGACAATGATTGACCCAAGCTCAATTCTTAATAGTAGACTATACACTCTGCCCATATTAAAAATTCAATATATTATAATTAATCTATTTTTAATTTTGATTTTATTGTTATTTTTTACTTTATTACTATTTTCAGCTATCCATAAAGTAAAACTTTAATTTCACATAATTATTTTACAAATTCGTTTTGAATTAATATCTATAAATTTTAATGCATCTATATAATTTTTACGGTGATAGGAACTTATTGTATTAATTAATAATTTTTTATTAAAATTTTATTTTTATTATTTTTATGTTGATGGGAAGTTTATAAGATGAATCACGAGAAAGTCTGTGCTTATAACCTTATATTAATCCATTAATCAGGTGGGAATAATTAATTGTGATTAGGGTTTGGCATGAGTGATTAATCACCTAACCTAACTTCTATTTTACTCAAATGGTTGACTCTCTCATGATCGTGGGTTTGATTTTTTCAACACTTTCACATTGTTGGTCTCCATAACGCGTAATCTAGGATTCAAATCTTCGTTTTCTTTCCTTTTTTCTCTCGAACCAAACAAAGATGGTTTCTTTACAAGGTACGTTTAAGCACGTAGAAATGGTCTTTGTGGACCATAAAAAAAGAAAGGTACGTTTAAATATTTATTAAAAAATCCAATTGATTCGGTTGGTCTAATTATAAAAATCTTAAATCAGTCAATTTTTATTCAACTTATGTTAATAATTTTTATCGTTAAAATTGATTAATTTATTAATTAATTGGTCAATTTTTATAAATTAATATATACTTATGAGCTACGGGAGTGGTTGATTCGCATAGGAAAATTTTTATAAATTAATAAATATAATAAAGAATAAAAATGAATATTATCATTATAATTATGATAGTTGGTTAAGAGTAAGAAATGATTACCGTTACCATTGATAATGGTTATTTTGTAAAAAATATTAAAAAATAAAAATTTATCATATCGTAATTAATTAATTACAATATTATAATTAATTAATATACTGTAATTAATTAATAACGTTATTTTGGTACAATTGATTAAAATAACATTATTTTGATCAAGATAAAAAGAAATAAAAGTAAATAATAAATTAATTTTTTTTTGTTTTCTTTCTTTACTTATAAATTGAATGAAAAAATATGGAGTTTTGCATACCCAAATCTTTCCTTTTTATTTACTTAAAATTTCCATTGCTAGTTCTAATTAATAACGCATTTTTTTATAAATTTATAAGTGAAATAAATTCTTTATTAAAATTTTAAAATTCGTCAAGTTGTAAAATTTAAATTAGTTCCTTAAATTTATAGGATAAAATAAATTTGTCTCTAGGATAAAATAAATTTGTCTCGTATAATCATAACAAAATAATGTATTTTAATCAATGATTAAAAAACTGGACCGATTTAGTCAGTTCAACTTTAAAATTCTTGAACTGTCTAACATTTCGGCTCAATTTACTTTAATAGCTCTTGTAGTTAAAAACTAATCAACTTATTAATTATTCGGTCAATTTTTATTAATTAATAAGGTTTTATAGACTAAAATAAATCAGTTATTTTATTTAATAATCTTTTTTCATTAAACTTCAAATTTTTTGGTGGGTAACAATAATCTCTTTCAATTGTATTTCAATTCTTCAATTTTTTAATCTCTAATTAATTAACAATAATCTCTTTCAATTATATTTCAATTCTTCAATTTTATTCTATCTTTAGTCAATTTTATAACGGTTTAATACTGATTTAATCTTTTAAATCTTAAACTTTTTATTCTAACAATTTAACTTTAAGTTTGGAATTTAAAATATTGACTGTTACAAACACATTTGGACAATTCCAATCATTTGGGAGCCGAATCCAACCCTGAAATGTCATCCCTACTCTAGCAGGGAATGTCTTGGTAGCTTGTTAACGAAGGAAACTTGAAAGGGACTAAGAAAATATGTGGTCGATTGTCACTGAACCACAGCTTCTTTTCAACAAAACGATCAAATTATTGTCTTTCCTACTAATTTTCAAGATGATTTTATTACAAGTTATCTTAGAACTAAAGAGATTGTGTCTTGTTCTTTCAAGTTAGTTGTTATGTCTCTGGTTTAACCGGTAGGATTTGTTTTTTTGTACTTGCTTAATTCAAAGTCTCCTGTCTAGTTAGGAGTGTGAGACTTCTTATTTTAATAATTTGGAGGATTGTAAGTCTAAAGTGAAACCAATAGGGGTTGCAATTGGGTCGGAGCCGGGCTAAGCCTGAGACAAATTCAACCAGTCGGGTTGAGTTGACTAAGTTTTAATTTTTTTTGAATAAAATGATGTTATTTTGTATTTTTAAATTTTTAAAAAAGTGGTTGGCTCGATCTGATTCATTCATTGATATCTCTAAAAAATATGTTAATCTTAAAAATATTATTTAGATTAAATTCGTTATTTTATTTTGAGTTGTTATTTTATTAAACATATTGTTTACGAGCTCTTACGGTAAAATAAAAGACACAAAGTTTTGGCGTACTTTAAGTAATTTTACAAAATTTCCATAATCTTTAAAATTGTAGATTTTTTTATTTTCCAATTTTGAAGAAATACTATTCTTTAATACTTTCATTAAAAATATGTGATATAATTATTATATGATATGATGACCTAATTCAATTCTTAAACTTTAGGGATGGTAATGTCGAATAGACCCAAACTTTTTCTTTTTTTAATGTAAATTTAAAAGGCTATAGCTTTGGATTAAGTTGCCCGGACCAAGCAACCTGAGTCCGAGCTTAAAATTTTTGAAAAAAAAAGTTGAATCCAACCAGACCAAGGTCGAGCTATTTTGCCAAATTTATTAAACCTAACCCGAATTAATTAAATACAATTTAAAATAATTATTTATTCTATTTATATAAAATTATTAGTTTGAGTTAAATTTAATTAGTATGAGTTTGATTTAATACTTGTATAGATTGTTATGTCAGTAATATATGGTTGATCTACACGTAACATTCATATATTACGTGTTTTATCATTATTTTTGAACGGAAATTTAAGAAAATAAAATTTATTAAAAATTAATATGAATAAAAAATTTAAAAATTACTAAATCATATTTAAAAAATTATTTTTTTCCATTATTACATACATTCCATAATTTATTCAATACACGTTAAAAAATGTTCATCTGGAATTTTCTTCATTATTAAAAACAAGTTAGTTGCCGTGCCCTATGAATCTGTGCAGAAAATGCCAAAATCCCGAGAGGCTAGGCAACAACCAAATTAGTTACAATGTCAATCAATCAAGTATTTATTTATGGAATGGTGCCTGAACTGGTTGAAAATGGACTACGTTGTTACTACGCAAACATTATATATACTTTCTTGCTGACACAAACCTTAAACTTGTTCATTTCTAGTTCTAGATAACTAACTGTTCCTGAATGAGATGAACCAAAGTAAGTGTAGAGTTGTTACCAGACAAGTTCCTACTATGACTCAGATTTGTTTCCCGAGATTAGTCATGTAATATGTGTAACACCCAAACACCTACTGAAAGAATATGTGGATGTTACTCAAGACAGTACAATCAAAACCAAACATCACACTGATATTTATTTTATTTAGTAACTCAAACTCATACACATATATTACATATTGTAAATCTCAGAACAGCTGACTTTCAAATAATTGTCCAAAAATTAATATGAATTTCACCAGCAATTTCTAAAAATCTTCGAAGTATACAAAAATTTCAAAAATTCTCTTAATACAGTCCGAATCAATCCGAAGTTTCATTAAATTAATTTATCCGGAAAATGTCATGAGTGCATGCCAAGATTCAAATAAAAATCATAAAACGTAACGAATTTTTTTTAATATTCTAACCCCTAAAATGGGACGTTACAATATGCTTTACGTAATCTCTCCTTTTTATATATATATATATATATAAAACAGACAAGTTCCTACTATGGTCATTTATGGGTTATAAAATTAGGCATGACATTTCTTCCGACCCAATTCGCTTTAGTTCCGACCCGTTTAAAGTTGATAAAATTAGTCCAACCTCTTACTATGGTCACTCGTAGATTCTAAGATTAGGTATAACATTAGTTTCAGTTTGGACTAATCCCAAGTTGATGAGATTAGTTCAAGTTGACAAGTTTTTTGGTTAACTTACGAGCTTTTGGTCAAGTTTGAACTAGTCCAATGAGTACTAACTCATACTAGGGTCATTTATAAGTTCTACTGTTAGGACTTAGGCGTAGCACTTATGTTTTGACCCAACAGGATTTTTGGTAGAGATTGAACTTGTTTTAATTTACAAGCTTTTGGTCAAGTTTGAACCAGTCCAATGAGTACTAACACATACTAGGGTTATTTATAAGTTCTACTGTTAAGTATAGCATTTATGTTTTGACCCAATTTGCATCAATCAAAATTAGTTCTAAGTTAAAGAATTAATCCAAGTTGACAGGATTTAATATTCAGATTGATTTTTTTAAATTTTTAAGATTTTGTTCAGGGTTAAATTTTTTGAATCTAACCTAATTCAAAATCCCCGTAACATTGTTTTCATTTTTTTATTTGTCTTATTTTAATACAATAAGTTATATAACTTTTGAGATTCGTTTAACTTGTTCGGACTCGGGTTTAAACCGTAAATTATGGATATGTTCGAGGCACGAGTGGGTTTCTTCTTTTGTGAGATTATAAGCTTATTTTATTTTTTCAATGATTCTACTAACTTATGGGCTTGTTTCCTTATAATGACTTAAGGGCCTATTTGGTTTGATGTTAATTAATATAATACAATGGAATGAAACGAAACAAAACGAAACGGTTTATAATAGAATGAAATGTAATATATTGAAAAGTTGTTTGGAATGGATGAAAGAGTTCATAATGTAACGCAATAAAATATTGTTTGGAAGATAGATGAAATGAAATGGAATGTATAATAAATGACTATTATACCCCATATATTAAAATGGTTGTTACAAGAAGTTTAACGATGTGATTTTAAAATAGAAATCATGTCCAATTAAAAAGTTCCGGTTCAAGTCACAATTGTGACAAATAATTTTTTATATTTTTATTTAAAAACATTAAAAGTTTTAATAAAAGTTTTATTGTTTTATTAATTATATACACATTATTATTAATTATATAAAAATATTATTATTAATAAAAATTTTAATATTTTATTCTATTATATGTGATTTATATTTAAAAATAATGTATTTATATTTTTATTTATATAGAAATATATACAAACAATTAAAGAATAATTTTTTATATAGTTTATAGTTTCATTAATAAAATTTTTATTAATTTTTATTTTATTATTAATTATATATAATTTATTATTAATAATGTAAAAATATTATTATTAGGGTAAGGATAAATAATATAAAAATATTACTGATTATATAAAAATAATTTTTGTAGACTATAATAAATGAGTATGGAAAAGAGGTTAGGGTTAGAAGAAATAATTGATATTAAAAAAAATTATTAAGGCTATATTAGGTAGTATGTATTTATTAGTTTACGTTCCATCCTCGAAGGTTTCTTATTTTCACTGTTTATAATGGAATAAAACGTAACATGAAATTTTCCGCTTTTATCTCGTTCTATTCCATTCTATTATAAAACTTTCAGTCCCGATGAAATTGTGGTATGTTCTAGGGGGATCCATTATCAACCCTTCTGGCAATAATTTAATATCATTTTGCAGTAATTTAAGTCTATGGGCTTAAATCCTATCGAATTTTGAAACGAATGCAAGTTGAAAGCAATGAATATTATATTGAACCGAACCGAACCAACCACTAAGTCTGACTACTCCATTGTCATCTCCAACAACAAGTTGCCTCGGGCACTTACCTGGTGATTAATGTTGATGAGATGGGGGCACCTGACTCCTGAGTCACCTGACCTGTGTGTGCTTACTCCTCTGATGGGTTATCAGCAAATTTAGCCCATTAACAGGCACACGCAAAGTTGGGTGATCCACTTGCTTCATCCACTTGCAGACTGATTGATAGGTGGTGATGCCAATGGCCCACCCACCTGGCCCAGCCGGTATGACAGTTTCTATTAGGGCCCATGTTAGGTCCAACCCGAGGCAGTCGAGCTTGAGCTCGAGTCTGACTCAGATTTACTTTTTATTTTTTAAAATTAAAATGTAAAAAACAATATTTTTTTTGTTATAAGAATTGGGTCTCGAGCCAGGTACGATAATCTAAGCTTGTATTCAAAATTTTAAAATTGGGCCCAAAGCCCGATCAAACCATACTTGACTGTCGACTATCGGCCTGACGGGGTTCGGCCTCAAATGCTACATCCGCTGGTATCCATATTTGGTATAATTTAAATAATATTTTTTAAAATTACAACTTAATTGAAAGTTGATAATAATGTGAAAAAAATAAAGATTAAAATAATTAGAAGATGTTATTTAAGGTAAGTCCATCATGACAAATATCTTCCACGAATGTCAGGCTTCACCCTACCAGATTCATACGACGTGGCGCGAAACGACAATGTCAACACCTAAAACGCGTCGCACTTTCTTTTTCTAATTTTCTAAAATTATTTTTCTCTTTTCAAAACTATTTTAAAAATACTATAATTAAATAAATACCATTTTTATTCTTACATATACTTTTTAAATATCAATTCATTATTTAATTTTATAATTTATGTTTATGTTTATTTTTATTTTTATACAATATTTATTTATTTATTATTTCTCTTACCTTAAATTCAGGATCGTTCCTTACATTTTATATGGCGTAGGCAAAAAAAAAAAGGATGTTTGTTTTGTCTCTTTTTATTTTGTACCAAAGTTATGAATAAACTTTTATAAAAAACAAAAATAAGCAAAATAAGTGTCAGGAATCCCACATCGGACAATTATAAAGGCACTCAAGAGTTTATAATAATATGCAAACCTCCCCCTCTTGAGCTAGCTTTTGGGGGTGAGTTAGACACTTTTTAACATGGTATCAGAGCCAGTTTGTCTCGATGGTTTGGGACGGTGTCCGGTTATGTCTCT
>JAOSBP010000206.1:2983981-3012536 GCA_027563825.1 Erythroxylum mucronatum
AAATAATATGGGGCATAAAATAGTCTAACAAAATTTACATAAACATATGGACAAAATTAAGTGATACAGAATTAAAAAATGCAATAAGTTCAGAATGTTAAGGATTCAATAAGTTGTTTCAACTTATATAACAGCACCAACAGACATGTCCTTTGATAAGTAGAAGAGAGAGGAAAAAGGTCTTTGACCTATTTAAGACCCATTTTATAATACTCAATAACTATTATCTTGAGTGCGTTTTATGAGACTCAAATCTATAAATAATATGGGGCATAAAATAGTCTAACAAAATTTACATAAACATATGGACAAAATTAAGTGATACAGAATTAAAACACCTCAAAAGAGTAGTCCAACGTATAGAAGAAATATGAAAGTACCAAGAAATAGGCATCTATGCATGTTCATGTAAGAAGAAATGGTTCACTTGTCTCCACAAATTTTTGTTAGGTTGATCGAATCTGGTGGTTGTCTATTCAGAACTGACAAGTTTCCGATTTTTGGTAAATTTGATATATTCTAGCTTATATTGAACTGAATTTAATTTAACATTAATTTAATTGATTGTTTATGACAAATTCAAAGGTTTAGAGTAATCCAAATCTTTAACAATATGTAACATACTCAAAAGATAAAATTTACTGATTGGTACGTGATGACTAGGCCCCAATTTATAACTTATATACATCTTTTACTCCCAAATTTTATATATTTAAGTGATTAATTAATTTGTTAATGCTAAACATACTTTAAGTTTTATGTCAATTAGTCAATGGGATTAATATTATGCTCAAATTGCTCTTGAATGAGTTTATAGTTAAATAGGTATACTTTGTTTAAAAATAATTAATATTTGGAATTAATCATATTATATAGATAGAAAAAAAAGAATATTTGTTAGCTAATAGATATAAAAAAATTTAATTAATATTCTTGTGCTTTGCTTTTTAGAATGAGACAAAAAGAGTAATCTTTATTATTAAAAAATAAATATGAAATATCTTTCTAATAATTGTGCTCTTCTAATAATTTTTGAAACTATGAATTCCAACAATAATAAATAGAGTAACAAAATTATTTAAATTTCACTCTTTTAATAGTAAGTATTTATTAAGTCAATTAAAATGCATTTAAATTTGTTAATTCATTTTCTTACCTTACGAAAGCCAAGGCATCCTATACTAAATGTTTCCTTTTAAAGAAACAATATGAGTACTGAAATTTAACATCATTATGATCAATAAAACACGCCACTTGTCACTCTTAATTATATTTTAGTTAAATTTATGCTTAATTTAGTGCGTAAATACCTAAATTAGTCATTGTAATCGATGATTAAAAAACCTAATTGATTCAGCTAGTTCAACTGTAAAAACCTTAATTCAATTCACATTTAATTTTTAGTTTGATTTATTTTAATAACCTTATTATTAATAATCGGCCAATTTACTAGTTAATTAGTCAGTTATTCAATTTTTATAAATAAAAATAAATTAATTAATTTTTATTTAACAGTTTCTTTTTTAATTGAACTTTAAATTATTTAATGAGTAAAGACAATCTTATTTAATCATATTTTAAATTTTATAATTTTATTCAATCTTTAAGATTTTATGAAAGTCTTATATAGGTTGAACTTTTAAATTTTAAATTTCTTAATTTATCAGTTTAATTTTAAGTTCGAGTTTTAAAATATGGACTATAATTGATTCATATTTCTAAGGGTGTCTCATTAAACATTCATGTACATAGATTAATAAAATTTTGATTCTATTAGAAAAAATTTCAGAAACCTCCAAAAGTTGATGATTTGAAGATAAAGTATATTTAAATTAAAAGTAAATAAATACAATATCTCTTTAAAATATGTTTAAATACGTGATGAAGTAATCCTCCTAAGAAAAGTAATAATAAATAGAGTTGCAAACTTACAATCTTCTTGTTTACATGCAAAAATATGGGAACTAAAACTTTTGTCTTTAAACTATAAGGCATCAGGACTCAGGAGTAGGTCTTTTTCCTTTTGCAGATACCCATACAAGAGCATACAAAGAGCTCTTGTCTCCATCAGCTCGATACTGTATATACATTGCCATGGATCACACCGAACTTGAAGACTTCACCAATCACCATCGCTGGTTTTTGGATTTCTTGTGGCCATTAAACTATTATAGTGTCCAATTCATTGGCTGACGTCTCATGACATATACCAGAAAATTGTGTGCCATATATTATATATCATATGATTAAAATTGGGATGAAAAATTAAAATCGTTTATTTTTTAATTCCACATAGATGGAAAATAAAATTTGATTTAATTTATAATTTTAATAAAAATTTTAACATGTTTGCACACAAAAGTCAAAACTCTCGACCAAGACTCCATCTAAGTGGTGAAGGTAGGCATGGTAGAGATACATTTGACTTATCTTTTGAAACTTAAGCTCTGGTTTGTAAGGATTTCGGTCAAGCCTTACCTAATTGTATATGACCCCTTCTACCTGTATATGGACCCTTTCATTATGTCCGGTAACTCCCGCATGTGTTTTGTCGCCTACTTCCTCAACCTTCCGCCTCTATGATGGATAGTAGGGTATGAAAATGTTGTTTAAAAATAAACGTTAGTTTTAGTTTGGTCCTTATTTTCATCTACGCATTTTTGACATCATCGCTTGGCTAAGGAAGAGGATAGAAGCTCCAACTAACTCAGAGATCACGAAGATCATCGCCGGCAATGGCTGGAGGTATTTATGGTTTCAATTATACTTATGTTGGTGTGTGTGTATATATATATTTATGATTTTATATGCATGTATCTTTACGTAAATGTTTTGTATGAGATGCCTACATGCTGTGATTTATATTTCATGGTTTTGATGAAGACAATAAAATTGCAACATCTTATGTATTTGTCCTTAATTTTCTTATTAACAACTAAGTTTCATAATTATGATGATTAAGTACCGAACTTTTAGTTAACGTGTTAAAGAAAAGGGATATGATACGATTTGAAATATATATTTCTTTTAGAAGCAATGTCTATTTATGTATAGTTTTAATACAAATAAAGGTAGAATATTAGCAAGACTAGTAGTTTAAGCATATACTACACGTATGATTAAGACAATGAGAGTTAAATTTCAGGATGCATTGTTCAAAACTGAGCTATCGTTGTCGTCTGCCTGCCCGCCTGACTGGAAATTGTGTCGAGTAGTACTTTGTTGAAAATGCCAAGAACGTGGTAGTCTCCTAACCCTACACATAAAAGGTTTCTTTTCCCTATAAACCTACTAAATAAATTAAATTAAATTACAATTTAATACAATTTCCATTTCCATTTGGGAAAGATACCACTAATTGCTTGCAAAAATAAAAAACTCAACTGGCTCGGTCAATTTAACGGTAAAATTTTTGAATATTTTAATTTTTTGGTTCAGTTTTTAACATTTCAGTTCAATTTATTTTAATGATTTTTGTTGTTAAAAACTGATCAAATTATTAATTAATTGATCAATTTTTATAAATTAATAAATTTTAAAATAAATCAATTAATTTTTATTTAACAAATACTTTTTTTAATTAAACTTCAAAATTTTTGATAGGTGATATTTCAAAATCTTTAATTTTTATTTAATTATTGGTCAGTTTTATGACGTTCTAATATCAGTTGAACTTTCTTAAACCTCGTCTTACCAATTTAACTTTTAGGTGGGTTTTTAAAGCATTTCCAATAACTATAGGTAAGGCTTTGAGTATTTCCCCAAATCTTTTGATTATACTTGAGTTTGATTTGAGATGTAATGTAATTGACATTTAAATATTTTTCAAATTTTGGATTATAGTTTAAATTTTGAATTTTATTTTTTAATTTTTGACGTGTGAAAACTACCAACTCTACTGCGAAGTAGCCAATAAAGAAGATGAGAGGTTTTAAGAAGACTAATGTCAATGGTAGAACGAAGAATTTGAAGTTTTAGGGCTTCATATCTAATTCGGCACGGTGATAAGGTTCATAAAGTTTGGTTGGTTCTTTGAACCTTATGAGAAAAAAAAGTATTATAAATTCTACAAAACGTATCAAACTTGTTTATTATAGTTGAAAGATAAATATTTTATTCCAGTTTTTTAAACTTAAAAATATAAGATTAATTAATGTGAATATTTTAATTATTTAAAACACATAAAATCTGATTAATTATTTGAGAATATAATTATTTACTTATTTCATACTATTTTCTTCTCTTAAATGTCTACATAACTCTCATTTCAACAACTTCACTTTCAGAAAAGAACGATATTTTATTTAAGCATCAGAACCAAAAGGAACTTTCTTGTCTTGTCTTCTCGTTTGGAACTCTTGGCTTCATATATACTCTTCAACGGGACAAAGTTATCAGAAACTGTGATTCCATCAAACCCATATCTTGGATTTATTCCCTCGTTCCAAGTAAGAATCTGGCATGCAACTCTCCTGTATATGCTAATTTCCGTATTAATTAAGGTAGAATTTTAAAACTCTTATTTAAATTGTTTCTATTTGTTAAGATATATATTAGATATCTTTTTATTTAGTTTTGACATCTTATTTATTAATTGGACATAGAAGATATTAATTAGATAATAACTTGGATTCAAAAAGTTCTTCTAGTTATTATAGAGCCTTATCCTTAATTAATATATATTTTAATGAGAAGTACGATGGACTTTTGAGACAATAGTTTAAGGGTGATAGAACTCTATCTTAAGTTGGAGTGTGTATACATCACTGTGGTGTATTACTGGAATTTTTAGTAATGCGGCCAAGGGTTTTTAGGTCTTTTGTCATGTGTGAGGAAAATAGGCGTCCTGCTATGAATTTCTTTGTTATGACACTCATGTGACTTCAGTTGGGTTAATGGTGAATTGATTTTGAGTGTGTGAGGATTACGTGAGTGAGTGGGCTGAATGGTAGTGTGTGAAATTTGTAGTTTGGTATGTACAGGACTCTATGTTCCTTTATATTTCGTTGGTTGCATGATTTCTGAAATTTTGAGCTGTGTTTGCTTAATTTTCTGAACTGATTTCATGGAGATTGAATCTTAATTTGGTGCTCCAATTTTTTGTCAAGGTTTTCATGAATTTGTTGGAAAGTTTATCATTGACAGTATGTATGATTTGGCAGCTGCGTTTTCTTCTATTTTGAGCGACCATTAAAAGCTTTTTTGGTGTCTAGTGTGAGGATTTTGGCAATTGGCTTTTTCTATAGTGTTTGCATGATTTTATTGGATTGTTCATCGTCGATGGAGTGGTAATTTTGCGGTTGTCGTTTTTGGTGTTAGTATGTGAAAGTTCCAGAAGCTCTCGTTCCTTTTTGTTGCTGTCTTTGTTGTTGGTTTTGTGCGAAAAACTTCAACAATTGTCATGGCTGTTGTAACTCTATTGGATTAACGTTTATGTGATGAAACGTTTGTTGATTTGATACATTTTGTGGCTTCTGTGCGTGAGAAGTTTCAATGACTATATCTAAGATTCAAAGCAGCATTCTTGGTAGACAATTTCTCGTTCTTTCGTTGATGAAGTGACATATTTAGGGAAGTTTTTTTTTATCTCAAGCGTTGTCTTTGTTTATATTGGTTATTATTTAATCACTTGAGTTGTTTATTTCATAGCTTTATTATCAAATACTGTTCGGAAAATTCTCTATTGAGATTAACACGAGTAGGTCGTGTTATTGGGTGTGAAAATCGTTCACTGGAAGTGAAGTTAAGAGATAGTGTCAAGGGTTGAGTGGTGTCGGCTCACTAAATCCTTAGGTAAATCTATTGTACTTCGGTGAAAGTATTAAACTGGGTGAGGGCTCCACAGACATAAGTAAGGTGTGCCGAACTATGTTACCAAATTTTTTGTGCTTTTTTTAATTCATTTTTGATTACTTTTGTTTTCATTGATGCTAGAGACGTCTACGGTAAAATTAGAAAGTTTGCGAAAGTACTACCCTCCCTCCTTCGGTTTTTATCACTATTTGATTATTATATTTCTTACTTAGAATTTTATCTTTTCCTAGTCTAGTGCCGGTCGTTTTTGTAAAGCTAGTCATGTCTGAATGATTAAGCACAGAGAATAAGAGACTAACGAAATTTTCTTTTATACATATATGATTCCTATGAACGTAAAACTAAGTAGACAAATTTGACATTTTACATTCAATGTAACCTTAGATATTTAATGCATGGAAGACCAAGACTGGGATCACATAAAATAATAGACTATGACCATTCACCGGAAGAACGTTAAAAAAAATGATTTTGGTTTTTGACAAGAAACTTGCCTTTGTGTGTCTACGTAAAACTACGTTCGGTGTCTCAAAATTCCATGCAATGACGTGAACGTTCCTTCGTTTCTGTTCTCCCATTCTGAACGTGCATGTGATCTGGCCTCTTCTTAGAAAAAAGATCTGCCTAGCTATTCGAGGAACAGGAGTTGCCAATGTTGATTTCTCACATGATCGATGGTCAAATTTTGATAATGCCAAAATGTCTAATTTTTCTTATCTCCTTTATTAATTAATTTACAGATAGTCAAATACAGAGGGCATGACTCTTGAGTCAAAATTGTTCAATTGAAAATTCTTTACTTAGTCAAAAATATTATACTGTAATCAATCGGTTAAAAGTCATCAAGTTGGAAATTAAGTGAGTGAAGATAACAAAAAGAGAGAGTCAAATTCTGAGATCAAATCAAACCCTACATTTATGCCGAATGAATAAGACATTTCTACGTAAGAAGTAATACACAACCTATAGGCTACTAGGAGTGGTTGAAATAGTGAAGTTAATTTAAGAAATCGAGTTTTGGATTGTAGGCAGTAACGGAGCTAGAAAATTAAGATAGGAGGGTCCAAATATTTAATTTTTTTAAATTTTGAAGGGCCCAGTGTACCACTAACCCATAAATAACTTCGTCCTTGCATATATATATAATAAAAAAATTTAATTTTTTTATAACTTGGGGGTCAGTACCCCACTGGCCCCATGTAGCTCCGTCAATGATTGTAGGTTAAAGCTTCGTGATTTAGTTTTAGAGTTAAATTTGCTCACTCTTATCTTATGATTTGATATATTATGAACATATTTTTTAATTTTTAAAAATTATTAATAGCTCCTCAATAATTTTGAGTTTCATAGTTAAAATTTAATGTTCAAATATCTTACGAACATTGGCACAATTATTGATGCAAATGAAGTGGGATTTGGGTCGAATTAAATAATTAATGAATCAAAAGGACTTTAGGTTAATTAATTAAGAAATATACAAATTTTATATAGCAAAACCAGTGGCCAGGAGCCAAAATTTGACCATATATTTTTAATAGAAAACTAGTAACATAAGATAGTGTCACCAAACACGGCATGGAAAAATTGTGTTTCATCTGTAAATAATTGTTGCTCAGATTTGAAAACGCTGTACACAAACCTCATGTTCAACCTATTCTTCGTGGTTTCTTTTTTTTTTTTGGTCCAAAGTTGACATATAGAGTGTGGTGTATGGTTTAATTTTACTTTTTAATGCCTTTTTCTGTTGACTTAAAGGGCTTTGCTTGTGTTCTGCGTTTAATATATATTTTCAGTGAAGTACACGATAGTCCAATAATGAAATAGTGTGCGGGACGAAATGAAAGCACATGGACATAGTGTTTTAACCCATTTATGAAGTATTGTAAAAAGCTAATTAAAATTAGTAATACTTATTCTTAATTTAACAAAATATGTTTCTTATAAAGATACTAGTGTTAATTACAAAAAAAAATTCAAACTTTGATTAATTTTGCAATTATATCCTGAACTTTAAAAAGTGACAATTAAATGTTTAAACTTTCAATTTTTTTTAATTCTAGCCTGATCTTAATGTCTTCGCTAACTTTGCTGACGTGATTTACTATGTGTTCCAAAAACCTTAATTATTAATACACGTTAGCCAAAATTTACATAACTAATGAAGATTAATGAAATGATATTGTTTAATTATATAACTAAAACGACGTCGTTTCAAAAAAATGAAATTCCTAAATCAGTTTACGATGTTTAATCCCTTAGCCCTTCGTTTAATGCCTCAACCTTTTGTTTTCAATTTATTGGTGCACTATGAAGCGATGGTGACTCGGGACGTTAGGAAAGCAGCGTAGATTAAAAACTGAAAAAGAAGGGTTGAGCGATTAAACAAAGATCTAAGGGATTAAACAGTGCAAACTGATTTAGAGATTTCATTTTTTTGAAATGACGTCATTTTAGTTATGTGATTGAATGATGTTGTTTCATTAATCTTCATTAGTTGTATTGATTTTGGTTGGCATGTATTAATAGTTATGGTTTCTGAAATACGTAACAAGTCAGGTCAGTAAAGTTAAAGGAGACACTAACGTGGGTCTAGAATTTAAAAAATTAAAAATTTGAATATTTGATTGTCACTTTTTAATGTTCGAATTATAATTACAAAATTGATCAAAGTTGAAGACTTTTTTTGTAATTAACCCAAGATACTAATCATTTCTTACAACTAAATGGCAATTACAATTTCATAACGTGAAACAAAAATGTTTCTTACTAGCAGTCAACTAACTACACCAAATAAAATTAAAAAGTGAGTTATACTAATAATAATGTATGGAGAAAACTAAACCCATTTTCTAATTTATCAATTACAATGTCAACATTAAATCCATAGCTTACTCGTATGATGTTACTTAATACCTAGAATAGTCGAGATCTAGCAAGTGCTTATTATGGGTCATTATTATCGTAAATAACACTATAATATTCCATGACTTGTAATAAGTCTTAAGATGTTTGTTAGATCCTTAAAAATTCGGGACATTTCTTAGCGACCTTCATGATGCATCTTAGGTAGAAGGTTAACTGGATTATATGCATGAGGGAATATGCGAAAATACTAAGGCAAACATGGGCGAGTGGGAATAAACTTTGTGCGAATTTTGGTAGAGTCAAGGACCTTGTGGAGATTAACTCGACCTGGGCTAAGGACTTGATGGACTAAAGACTTGGCTCATGCTCGAATGAATAGACCACGACTAGAGAACTTGTTGTGGGAAGTATTAGATCAAGCCAGTATGTTATGTGGGCTTCGGTAAGATCACACTGCATCATCAACAGATAGAGATCGTGGTGAGATATTGGATGATGTGGCGATAAATAGGAGTTAGAATTGCAATGGGACTCAATATCTGAAGATAGTGGAGATCTTCAAGGATAAGGATGCTAGTTTCCTATTTAAATGCAAATTATATCTTTCTGTTATTTTGTAGATTCTATCTTATTAGTTAGGGTCCTATTTGGATGGGGATGTCATCCAATTGGTCCATTTGATGTAATTTGATAGAGATAGATGTAATCTTAGCATGATCTTAGGCAGTTCAATTTAAGTGGAATTTTAAATGTAACTTGGCTTCCAAGTTAGAGCGCTTATATATAGCTCATTCGAGTTTTGTTCTCCTCATTCAGTCAGAGAGAGTATTCCTTGTATTCTTTTGAGGGAAAGTAATATAAAGGTTGGTTTTACCGTATCTCTCTTATTTCCTTGTCTTTATTTTCTTATTGCTTTCATAGCATTGTTTCTTCGAGTGTACAAGATAAACACTATGAGGGTCGTTGAAGACTGAAGTTTTGCTTAAGCGGACCTAAGTAAGACTACCGTGCAAAGGGTGTTAGCGATCAACTTCGGTAAAAGTTCGAGTCCCAAGGTAACCTTTGTATCAACTAGTATCACAACCAAATTTCGGGATGACAGTAGGCAACTTGACAGAATGAGTGACTAGGGTAAAGGCCCTCATTGGGTTAATTCCTCAAAGGGAGAAAGAGGTCACATCTCACAATACTTGATTTGAGATGTTGGAGGCGCAAATCCAACAGTTGCGACAACAGATGGTGGATTTGTTGAAGGCACAAGAGGAGACCCAGTCCGAGTTCACTGTGTTGAGGCGTGCCGTTGCAACGCTAGATATCAATCGGGTTAAAAGCTCCACACCACAACTTTCATCTGTGAAGGTAAGTAAACCTATGGTGTTCGATGGCTTGTAGGACGCTAAGGTGTTGGAAAATTTCTTATGGGATATGGAGTAATACTTTGTGGCTGTTAAGATATCTGATACTGAGAATGTCAATGTGATGGCCATATACTTGGATGGGGATGCCAAGCTCTAGTGGAGGACGAGGACCTCTGCGGAGATCAATGTGGGTAGAACTCTCATGGTTACGTGGGAGCTCATGAAGAAGGAGTTGAAGGATCAATTTCTTCCGTTGAATACTTTATGGCTTGCGAGGGATGCCTTGAAGAAACTAAAACAAGAAGGTTTGGTAAGAGACTTTGTTAAATCTTTTATTTCTCTATTATTTGATATTGAAAACATGTCAGACGAGCACAAGTTCTTCAACTTTTTATCCGAGTTACAATCGTGAGCGCAAATGAAGTTACGGAGGCAAAATATAAAGGACGTAGTTGGTGTGATCGCAGCCGCTGATGCGTTGGTGGACTTTCGACCGATGAAGGAAACTAAGGCAAGCTACTCTAATTTTGCAAAGGACAAAGGCCATGTTCAACAGGAGAATACCGAGGGGAAGAAGAAGAAGGATTCCAAGAAGGGAGACTTTAAAAGGAAAAGCAAGCAAAATGATGGCTTCGAGAGTGGGGAGACGTCCTCCAAAAAAGGCAAGATTGCTTGTTATTTGTGCGGTGGATCACATTATGCAAGAGAATGTCTAAGGAAAGAGAAGCAAAACTCTCTAATAGCCGAAGAAGAGGGAGAATCTTCGAATGATATGAAGGCTTGCTACCGTCTTCAACAGCTGACTAAAAAGTCTTCGAAGAAACCACTCATAGAGGAGTGTCAATAGTCTAATTCGACGAGGGCGTCGAATCCATCTGATAGGTGTGGTTTATTAGACCCTTAAACTTTAGAGTACTTCTCAGCGACCTTCACGATGCACCGTAGGTGGAAGGTTAGCTTGATTACATGCATAAGGGTGGCATGCGAAAATACTAAGGCAAACATGGGCAAGTGGGATCGGACTTGGTGCAAATTTTGGTAGAGTCTCAAACTTTGTGGAGATTGACTCGACCCAGGCTAAGGAATTGATAGACTAAGGACTTGGCTCATGCTTCGATGAATGGACCACGACGGGCGGACTTGTTGTGAGAAGTATTGGATCAGGCCAGTGTGCTATGTGAGTTTCGGCAAGATCACACTGCATCATCAACGAATAGAGATTGTGGAGAGATCTTGGATGATATGGTGACAACTAGGAGTTAGAGTTGCAGTGGGACTCAACATCTGAAGATAGTGGAGATCTTCGAGGATAAGGATGTTATTTTCCTATTTGAATGTAAACTCTATCTTTCTGTTATCTTGTAGATTCTATCTTATTAGTTAGAGTCCTATTTGGATGGGGATGTCATCCAATTGGACTATATGATATAATTTGATAGAGATAGAAGTGATCTTAACACGATTTTAGGTAGTTTAATTTAAGTATAGTTCTAAATGTAACTTGGCTTCCAAGTTAGAGTGCTTATGTATAACTTATTCGAGTTTGGCTCTCCTCATTCAATCAGAGAGAGTATTTCTTGTACTCTTTTGAGGGAAAGTAATATAAAGGTTGGTTTTACCATATCTTTCTTGTTTCCTTATTGACTTTATTTTTTTATTACTTCCGTATCATTGTTTCTTTTAGTGTGTGAGGTAAACACTACGAGGGTCGTTCAAAGCTAAAATCTTGCATAAGCGGACCTAAGTGAGACTGACGTGCAAAAGTTGTTGACGATCAATTTCGGTGAAAGTTCGAGTCCCAAGATGATCTTTGTATCAGCAAGGAAGATGCAAATTCCAACATTAAGAAAAAGAAAAATTCCACTCCTATTTTTATGTTACAGTTTTTAATTTTAATTTTAAATAAAATTATTTAGTTGTTATGTCAACATAATTATATTTTTATCACTGACAATAATTACATATTAAATAAAATTTAAAGATAAAATTATTTTTAATTAAATGAATTTACTTTTAGTGTTTTTTATAATATTTATTAACAAATTATTAATGCAATTATTTTATTTTATTAAATAAATATTTTAAAAATTGTTTTTATTTATAAATTAATATTTTAATATATTTTAATTATTAAATCAAAATTTAATTGAAATTTATATATTTTGAAGATATTTTTATATTTAATTATATTTAATAATAATAATTTAATTTAATTTATTTACAAAAATAAATAAAATCATTAAGTAAAATTAAATTATTCATAATTAATTTTAATCAATAAAATATAATATTAAATTAAATTATTCATACTTTATATTAAAATTAATATATTAAATAAGTAAACCATTTTTGAAAAAAAGAGAAGCAGAAAACAAAAATTACTATTTATGGTTTTCATAATTTTTAAAAACTGAAAAAAAAATCAAAGCCAAAATCAGAAACCAATTTTTTTTCTTGAATTGAAAAATTAAAAAAATAAAATAAAAATGTAAACAAACACATCCTTAACTATTGTTGCCCTTCAAACTTGATTTAGCCAATAAAGTGAAAGCTCAACTAGTACTATATATAAGCATATGTGGACTAATTCCAAAAATTTTTACAAAAATTTATGTGAGTTTTTAAATATTTTATAATTTATAACCTAATTTTTAATGTTAAAATAGCTCTTATTTTTATATAATTTAATAATAAAAATTAAAATTTTATTGTATAAATAAACTCTTATTTCCATTGTACATTAACTTTGATGTTATTTATTTAAAAAATTATATTATAAATTGATATATAATCATGAAATTAAAATTTAGAGAGTTATTTAACTATTTTTGAGAATTTCCAAAAGTCGATTAATACCTTTTTAAACTCTCGTCTCTATCACCATAGATCTTTTTAAAACTCTTGTCTTTGTCATCATATCTCTTGAGACCAAGATACATGATGATACAAGTTTGCATTATTTTCCTTCTGTTACATGTGCAATGGCCGAAAGGATCTAAACCTAAATTACGTGTGTTTCAGGAAACATTCAACGTATGAAAGTCGTGAACGATACATCGATGTGAACGGTGAGTTTATCGTTTAAAGTCAACTTCACAGCATTTTTTATTTTTTATAAACAGTTCAAAATTCGAGGTAAAAATTTTAAAATTAAATTTATTGAATTTTTAATATAGGCATGGTACAAAGTTCATTAACAAGAATTGGGCTTGGATTAACCATTGCTAAAATAACTAGAACTAGGTGTTTGGATAGTTGACTCTTACCACTTACAAACACTTTAACATTTTCATGTCTAGTCAATATGAGACACTCTAGCACTCCCCTCTCAAGTGCAACTGGGGCTGACCTTCTAGTTGTCACTTGAAATATACGTACTGATAACCGGACCAGGCCACTGGGATTGAACATCCAGACGGACAACTGAGAAATTAATAATTCGAACCAAACCTACTTTGATATCATATTGAATTTTTAATATGGGCATAGTATAGAGTCCACTATCAAGAATTGAGCTTGAGTTAACCATTGCCCAAATAACTAGAACTAGTTGTTTGGATAGTTGACTTTTATCATTTATAAACACTTTAACATTTTCATGTTTAGTCAATATGAGACACTCTAACACTCCCCTTCAAGTGCAACTCGGACTGGACCTCTAGTTATCACTTGAAATATACGTACTGATAATTGAACCAGGCCATTGGGACTGGACATCTAGACAGACAACTGAGAAATTAATAATCCGAACTAAACTTGCTTTGATACCATATTGAATTTTTAATATAGGCAGAGTGTAGAGTCCACTATCAAGAATTGAGCTTGGGTTAACCATTGCCCAAATGACTAGAACTAGTTGTTTGGAAAGTTAACCCTTACCACTTATAAGCACTTTAACATTTTCATGTCTGGTCAATCTGGAACACTAACAAAATTAAAATCGAAATTTAACAAAATATCGGATTATGAAATCTAATTCCGAATTCAATGTAGAACTTAAAAAAGTTAATTTTAACAGGAGTTGACAACATTGTGGGAAACAGGAGTTGGTGTGAGGTGAATTCCACTATGAACGTGATGTCATATTGCATGGTGAATACTCGTTCGTACCTTCATTTTGACTAATTTGAGGGGAAAGATGGCATGACATGAAAATGCTCAACTTGCAGAAGTGATGGAGCTGAACTAAAATCTTATGCAACTCAAACGTGTGATTATTCCTTTTGAGAATTCGCTGGAGTTGGCATATGGTCCTCGAGTCGAGTGGTGTGAAATATGGAAGTACCTAATCTTGCTTCTTCTGTCTTTTAATAACGACTAACAAGAAACACAAAGAAACAAGAAGTCTATCAAGAGAACACACATCCGATCGTTACATTGATGAAAATTGCAGCATCGCAAGTTAGTTAATAAGGGGCTCTCTTGGTTTAAGTGAGATTGCGGGTTCGAACCGCTCTTATGTATGCAATCGTTTAAAATTTGGGGTTAGAGTTTTACCTCCCGTAAGAGATTTACCCGGCTCGAGCAAGGCTTAATTTGAAAGTGGATAGTTTAAAGGTACTTTCTTATAATTGAGACCCTCTTAGGACACCTCGTGAAAAATAAAAAAAAAAGACAAAAAAATGAAATGAATTATATACAAAAATATTATTTTGAGATGTAACAGCTTAGTTGTATATAAATATTTAATTATCACACAATTCTTTAATTATCTTATCAATCAATATTTTTAATTTCAATATTTATAATATAGAGGTTCTTATATATTTTTATGATATTATTTAATTATCACACAATTCTTTTTTACGGTATTCTTTAACCTTTTTGTTAATTTATGATGAAATATAATAAAAATTTATTTGATAATTAAATAATATTATAAAATAAATGATAATTTTTAAAATATGAATATATATCTAACTCAAGAAGAAAAATGCCCCAATAAGTTTGTAACAAAACATCAAAAGAAAAGCCCATCAGCCCAATGTATGGGCTCTTCATGGGCTTACATTTAAGTTGACTTTATTGTAAAAAAGGTAATAATAACGGTAGAGCGTCTTTACAACGGTCACATTTCATTTCAAATTTGAACCTTCCGAAAACACTATACACACACACAGAGGCAAAGGTACAGGGAAGACTTGTTCTGTTTCTTCTTCAAACTTTCAGAGCATTCTTGCTGCGAGACAAAGGGCTTTCTGTTTGAATTTCGCTCCCGATTTTTAATGGAAGATTTGCAATTTAACAGTCCTTACCAAAACCCGGAAACGCAATTACTCAGCTCTTCTGCTTCTAGGGTTTTTGAATGGGAGAGAGATGAGAAATTGGACCAAGAAAGCAAAGACTCTGTCGAGGATGAAGATATGGGTTCTTTGGTTGATTCTATGCTTTGTGATTCCAGTTCACGATTAGTTCCATCTGGGTTTTCGAGACTGAATTGTACAGGTCAGCAAGTCTGGAGCTTTAATGCGTATCTGTATCTGGATAAAGTCTGTTCTTTGATTGACTGCTGAGAAAACGATAGAAATAAAGGATGTTGTTTCTTTATCTTTTGTAAAAAGAAAATCCGTACGAATTGACTTTAGATTAGCTGATCTTGATTCTTTAATTCATACATCTGATCTTATGCTGACTAGTCTTTGATTGTGGGTATCATAAACCAAATGAAAAAGATGCCTCTTCTCTCTGAGTTGCAATCGTGCTTAATTCAAAGGAAAATGAAAAAAGAAAACTCTTCTTGATGATTGATAATAGGTTCACGCTATCGCGTCCAGTGAAGCTCTCTGAAAGAAACTATTGTTGGCTGAATTGCTGCATTTTAATGTTTGCTTGAACCAGATGATCTTGTGGTGTTTGTAAATGCTGGAGGTGAGGCCTCAGTGGTAGAAGATTCCAGCGTGCGAATTGTTGATGACACGAATTACATAGGAGGGGCAGTTTTCCGAACCAATGAGGATATTCATGAATCTGGAGATTACCCAAGTATCTATCAGTCCGCAAGATTGGGGAACTTCAGTTATCAGTTCCATGATATTCCTGCTGGAAACTATTTTGTTGATCTTCACTTCGCGGAGATAATAAACACAAATGGGCCTAAAGGAATGAGAGTTTTTGATGTATTTATACAGGGAGAAAAGGCAAGTCAATCAACTTGAAACACTTTCTTCTCACGCTTTTTGTTTTGGATATGTGTAAGCAATCACTTACTGGCTTGTTATTCTGAGCAGTTGTTATCAGAATTTGATATCTTCTCCATTGTTGGAGCAAACAGACCACTTCAGTTAGTTGACTTGAGAGTCAGAGTGAAAGAGGACGGAGTAATAGTGATAAATTTTGAAGGGATCAATGGAAGCCCTCTTGTCAGTGGGATCTGCATAAGGAAAGCACCTGAAGTGTCAGGTATGCCATTTTTCTTATATTTAAATTCATCATATGTAAAGTATCTTGAAACACGTAGAATCAACCTTACCATATTAGTAAATGAATACAGTTCCTCAGCTGCCACAAGAATACCTCAAATGCAACAATTGTGCTACTGAGATAGAAGTTTCCTCTGCTCAGGTTAGTTGTAGCTTGCATAAGGATCTCAGTTTCTCAAAGATATTTACCTAAGGGATATGTCTATTTTGTACCTCGCAGAAGAAACTAATGCGAACAAAAGCTACAGATAAATATGAAAAGAAGATACTAGAGCTCACTGCTGAATGCCAACGCAAGACAAACGAATGCCATGAAGCTTGGATGTCACTGACTGCAGCAAATGACCAGCTAGAGAAGGTCAGAATGGAACTTGACAACAAGACCTTCCAGACGCGGTCTTTGGGTAATTTCCAGTGCACCCATATTATTAAATTTCTTTCCTAACAGCATCATAAACTGTATGTTTGATACCAAAAGAATTACAGAAGATAAGATAGAACCCATGAGATGACTTCAGACTGCTCAAAAGACATGCCTAGTAGTGCATTGATTATATAATCAGTTTCCTAGGAATTGCCTTTTGCAATTGTTTAAATTAGCTAACTTCTACTTTCTTCACAATCTTTGTTGCTGGTACTTAGAAATGGCCTTTTTCCTCCTTCCCTGACAGACCAAACCGTGGGAAAACAAGCTGAAAGTCTGAGGAATATCACCAGCAGTTATGACTGTGATAAAAAATTCTGGACAGAAGCAGTCAACAGTTTACAAGAAAAAATCAAGGCATGCACCTTCTTATTCCTTCTCACTGACTTCCTTCTACATTGTCTGTTACCAAGCTGAACAATTAACTTTATACTGTATTTGAGGCCAGATTATGAAAGAAGAGCATGCTCAGCTCTCTCGTGAGGCACACGATTGTGCGGATTCAATACCCGAGATGTATAAAATGGTTGAAGGAGTCCAGGCACTTGGTATGTTTGAATTTTTTCCGTAGTTAGCTTGTTCTCCACCATCCTGCCATGCTTTTGTATGGACTGATGGCATTAACTTTGCAGTTGCACAGTGTGAGGATCTCAAGGTCAAGTATAGCGAAGAGCATGCAAAGAGAAAAGAGCTATATAACCAAATTCAAGAGACTAAAGGTTTGCATTCTTCCCCTTCCATAGGTGTTTTAGAAGTTCATAGCATTCATTGTCTATCTTTATGGAATATCAGGCAATATTAGGGTCTTCTGTCGGTGTCGGCCATTAAATAAGGAGGAAATCTCAGCAGGATGTGGAACAGTTGTTGACTTTGACGGAGCAAAGGATGGAGATCTTGGGATAATAACAGGTGGCTCAACCAGAAAGAATTTTAAATTTGATCAGGTTTATACACCAAGAGATAATCAAGGTAATCATAAGATTAGCATAATGTTGATCATTCATAATCATTACTTATGTTTAGTGCTTTTATTGTTTAGATTGGCTAAACCAAAACTTTGATCTTTCCCCTGATAGTTGATGTGTTTGCGGATGCCTCGCCAATGGTGGTCTCAGTACTGGATGGATACAATGTTTGTATATTTGCATATGGTCAAACAGGAACAGGAAAGACATTTACAATGGAAGGTACTGAGGAAAGCAGGGGAGTCAATTATAGGACTCTTGAGCTATTATTTCAAATTGCCAGGGAAAGGAGTGAAACTTTTACATATGACATACATGTTAGTGTGCTTGAAGTCTACAATGAACAAATTAGAGACTTACTGGCCACATCACCAGCCTCAAGGAAGTAAGCTTCTGTACCTACTTGTGTATTGTTAAACCGAACTTAGTAAGTTTCCAGAATTTAACTTTAGCTATTGGATGAAATCAACAAACTGAAAGGTGATTGCAGAACTTAACACGCACAAAGAGACACGAAGTTCATTATCTTCCTTGTGTATTTGTAGGTTGGAGATCAAACAATCTTCTGAAGGGTTTCGTCATGTTCCGGGAATCGTAGAAGCTAAAGTAAATAACATCAATGAAGTCTGGAATGTGCTGCAAGCTGGAAGTAATGCTAGAGCTGTAGGATCCAATAATGTCAATGAACACAGCAGCAGATCACATTGGTATTATTAAGTTGAACTAGTTGATTCCCCATTTGTTTCACCATGTATGTTTCCTCCTGTCCTAGTTTTGTTTTTGATTGTTTACTTCTCCCACTTGAACCAGCATGCTCTGTGTAATGGTAAGAGCAAAGAATTTGATGAATGGTGAGTGTACCAAAAGCAAACTCTGGCTTGTAGATTTGGCAGGGAGTGAGAGGCTGGCAAAAACAGATGTGCAAGGGGAGCGACTGAAGGAGGCTCAAAATATCAACAGATCTCTTTCTGCTCTTGGAGATGTTATATATGCCTTGGCAACAAAAAATAATCACATCCCGTACAGGTAAATGATAATTTTTTGGCTTCTTCACTGATACTAAAAGGAAGATCCATTTTATATCCATATGATAACAAGATGTATTGTTTGATTTCAGGAATTCTAAGTTGACACATTTACTTCAAGATTCATTAGGTAAGTAAAGATATGTTATGAGTACATCTGCCCAGTTGCATACAGTGGAGAGTTTTTTGGATTGGCTAACTTTTAATTCTGAGCTTTGCAGGAGGTGACTCCAAAACTCTAATGTTTGTGCAAATTAGCCCTTCGGAGCGGGACTTGAGTGAGACGGTGAGTTCATTGAACTTCGCAACTCGTGTTAGAGGCGTGGAATTAGGTCCTGCAAGGAGGCAGGTCGATACAGCTGAGCTTCAGAAGTTGAAAGTCATGGTATGATTAGTGATTCCTCATTGGTGCATCTATCATTATTAATGAACTAAGGTTGGAATTGTAACAATTTGTTTGATGCACAAAAGCTGGAAAAAGTACGCCAAGAATCGAGATCGAAAGATGAATCGCTAAGGAAGCTAGAAGAATCGTTACAGAACGTAGAGAACAAGGCCAAAGGAAAAGATAACGTCTACAAGATCCAGCAAGAGAAGATCAAAGAACTGGAAGGCCAGCTAGAAATGAAGACCAACTTGCATGGTCAGTCAGAAAAGCAAGTCTCACAACTTTCAGATAGATTGAAGGGAAGGGAAGAGACATGCTATGCCCTCCAGCAAAAGGTAGCTTTTTTATTCATCAAACAATGTAAACTATGATGCTTATATGTTCCTACTTAACAATAATTGAATCTCTGGAAAAGATCAAGGAACTAGAGACCAAGCTTAGAGAACGACAGCAATCAGAATCTGCGTTGTTTCAACAGAAGGTCTTTATCTCAATCACTTTTGCTCATAAAGTTTCTATATTTTCCATTTATTATGTTGAGGATATATCTAAAACATCCATTGTTATCACCTTCAACCAGGTCAAAGAGCTTGAAAACAAACTGGTAGAGCAAATGCAAGAGTCAGAGTCTCAGTCTCTTGTTCTCCAACACAAGGTTCTGAATGCTTAAGCATGAGAATTACTTTTGAAGGAGAGAAGTTCAAGAAGATGACATAATAATGTTCTTCAGATACTTACTTACTCTTCTCTTCCAGGTTAAAGATCTTGAGAAAAAGCTCAAAGAGCAAGAACAGAACTCAGAAACATTGTCACTCCATCAGAAGGTTTATATTTATATTTTTGACTCATATATTCGGGGTTTTACAATTTCCTATATTACGAGCGTGTGCAATTGATTCCTGTTGTGGCAGATTAAGGAGCTGGAAGCTAAACTAGCAGAGCAAGAGAAACAGTTTCAGTGTTTACAGAGTTCTGATATTGCTGAAGTCACAAAAGCTACTCCTATTGAAGGAAAAGCTCGTGTGAAAGATGATGAAATAATGGCTGACGTTGAGGCTCATATCCTCAGGAATGCGAACTCAATGACTCGTCCTCGGAGTCAGGGGTCCACCTTGCCAAGAACAAGTGATACACTTGGAGCTATTGGAAAGAAAAGACATTCAAGAAGTGCAGAAACAGAGAACAATATCACCATACCTACGGCTTACATGGGTAGGAAATCTGATCCTCCAAAGGTTGCAAGGACTTTGAGGACAACAAAGCCAACAACCATAGGTGTTCAGGTCCCATTGACGACTCACAAGCGGCTTATCAGAGATCAGGGACAAGTCATCAAGGAGAGGGATGCTAAGAAAAAGATATGGTCTAGGTAGTAAGTATTGATAGAAAACAGTTCAAAGAATCACAAAGAGTATACCACTCTTTATTTGTTAATCGTTCACCTACTGCTAACTACTTGTATCAATTGTTTCTCTATGCTAAATGAAACTAAATCAACTTACTTTTAAGCCAATAGGAATGAGTTCAGATTTTTCCAGGATAAAGATTTGATTTCAACTTAGAAATATTTCTGCTATTGTTTTGCATGTGTGAAACATGTCACTGAATCTAGCCAATCATCAATCTTTTTTGGTAGAAAGCCGCCAAGATAACAGTTATCTCATCTAATCATCAATCTTGATGCTGCTTAAAAGATGAGATAACTGTTATCTTGGCGACTTTCTACCAAAAAAGAACATGAGTTCTGATCGAAAGTGGTGGAAAGCATAGAGCTTTAAGCTTCTTCTAGCACGATGACCAGTTTCTTTGGAAAAAAGAAAAAAAATAAAAAACCATCAGACGAGTTCTATCTGTTGCATACAAAACTTAAAACCTCGGTATCAGCAAGAACTTGTTTGTACATGTGATTGCTAACTATTGCTTACTCTTCGACTCAGTATGATTCTGTTCCTTCTTACTTGAGAGAATCACTTCTATTTTTAATCAGTTTTAAATATTTTTAAATCACAATATAACAATACAAAATATTTATTCAAAAAAAAAAGATGATATAATGGATTAAAAATAAAATAAAAATTAATGCAAAAAAAAAGGAGAAAAAATTGCCATCTTATACTGTGGATCTCTGTTTATGTCCATTGTTTAATAAAAAGTCATATCTGGAGTTGGACTGTGGAACAAATATGGCTCAGGCTTCCTTCGCTTAAAGCCTGCTTTTAATACGATAGTCAGAAACAAGGCGTTGCTAATAGACAAATTAGTCACTGTTTTCCCTTTTCTTTATTGATGGTTTAGAACATATAATTTATAATTTATAAATTAATATTAATATTTATTAATTACCAACTGAAAATTTTAGGATATAAAAACATTTAGTCTAATTAAGACTCGGATTAAATTTGATTAATTTTAATTTTAAAAATAACGTTAATAACACCCAAACTTGAACTTGTCGGATTAAATTTGATTATTTTTAATTTTAAAAATAATAATGTTTTGTTTAATATATTTAAAATTCATGCAGAGATAATTAGAAAATTGGAAAAAAAGCTCAATTTTAGTTCAAATCCTGTTGAATCGATTGAACTAGTTAATTTTATTCTGTCTCTATTCTATCTCATAAATCTTAACTATCTATTTATGTGAGTCTCAGACTATCTATTTATGTAAGTTTTGTATGGATCCATATAAATAAATGGTTGAAATTTATAAAAAAACATACAAACAAAATAAAATGGACAGAGAAACTCGTCACAAGTAACACCCGGCCTAATTGCACATAACTGATGAAATAAATAGATCAGTTTGAAATAAGAAGAAATCAGGAACTAGTTGCACTAGAGGCTAAAAACCGTAATGATGAGGTCTGTGGGTGGGGTTTGGTGGAAGGTGTGGGGGAGGTTTTGGTTTTTGGTTTTTGTTTTCTTTTTGATTTTTGGATCCCAAGAAAACTAGAGGAAAGTGAAAGCAATTTCCTCGTTTACTCGTTTTAGGGTTATGCAATCCACTTTCACTACATTACAAAATCTTAAGCCCCTGATTTCAGACAGACACATACGTTATATACATATGTGATGATGACAATGTTGTCTCTTTAACAGTTTGTGTACATACATACTTAACAATTTGTTCTTCTACAATTGGAATCATTCCATCTTTATATTTGTGTAGTTGCATGGTTACGTTCGTTCTTACATATTAATCTCTTAAATTTAGTTAATTAATTAAATACCTTAATTTTAAATGAAAACAAGTGCTCTTAATTAACATGAAATTGTAATTAAAAAGCTATTTTATAACGTATAAAAATGATTATTATTTCTTTTCATGAATCCGATTTCATATTTGGTAGCGTACAGAATCTGAACATTGGGGGTGTGTCATGAGCTTCTCGTAGATTATAAGTTGGTGAAAGAAATGACAGTTAAGAACAGCCACACAAAACCAGCCGAAACAAAAGCTTTCTATATCATAAGTGGCAAAAAGTCCCCTTCACGTTAATCACGCAACAACCCTCATCTTCTCCATCACTTCCTTACCAATGGTTTTGTCCACACACATAAATATATAAAAGACGATTACCATAGTCATATGTATAAAATAAACTTCATTGGGAAAGCTCCTCGTTTCCAAGATGAGTGTCCCTAGCTAGCTCTTCAGGATAACCCTGCCCTACATATGGGATATTTCGGAGAACATATATAGACAGCCCCAAAACAAAGCTATATATCCATCTTTGTATAAGAAAAATGTGAGGGAACTAGTTCTTTGGCAGAAGTATGTAGCCAACAACTTTTTGTTCCTTTAATATCTGAAAATTGCAACTTCAACTCTTAACTTGTATACTTAAGATCATTTATAAAACAAAGAAAATGGTAAATCTCAAATTGCATTGGCTATTCAAAACCCAGATAAAATAACGATAGTTTGTTGTTGTTACGGTGTTATTTACAACAACAATAATTTAGTAAAAATCTCGCTGATACGAAGAATTTAGAGAATTTCACTAATACTGAGCTTTATACCTAATTATAATTAGAGATTGTTTCTAATTTTAAAAGTTACTGAAATGTATGATCAGATAATGACAGTTATGACTGGAGCAGCCACCGAGAACTAAAAGCTCAACGTATTAGAGCCTCGAGCCCACAGTGATTCAGAGCCACAGGGGTACATGATTTTGGGATCGTTCCTTTTATAGTATGGGAATGGATATACACGACTATATTTCAAAAATAAAGAAACCAAACTGATGGATATATTCATGATGTCTTAACTCTAATATTGAGATTTGATGTGAGAATTATATCTCTCAACTACTTCAATACTCATAAATCAAATAAAAAGTTATAACATAACATTGGGGTTTAATTCATGGTTTAAATTAGGGTTTTAAATTATGATTCGCAATCGTAATTACAATTCTATTTTCTCTTGATTATGTTTATGTCACTCTTAATTTACCATTTAAACACAAGATAATATATCGAGAATGATTTGGTCATCCTTAATTAAAAGCTGAAGAAAGATAATGTTTTTGATACAGAATACAACTAAACCCTAAAAAGAAAGCCCTTTTCAGATGCATGCCAATCTCTTCTTTTTCAAATTCTCTATTATTCATTTATTCAAATGTTTGACAGTGGTATACTATCATTCATTACACTTTCAAACCACCACTTTTTCAGACACCACCAAATCACACCATGGAACTAATTATTACAAAGAGCCTTAGGCAGGAACAGTTAGCTTTGATGATGTAGAGAAGAAAATAAGAGAGAAAGGGTAAAGACACATACATAGATAAAAGGACAAGCAGGCTGTAGCTACTACTTAAGCCTAGAGCTCTTTAACATTGCAGAGCTATTATGTGGGGCTAAAGCTTAACAGTTACAGAACCCTTGTGAATTAAGCTACGACTGTCACTGTAGTCTATCATAGATTGACATTGTATGTTCAGTAGCTGAGGAGCCTGAAGCTCAGTTTCTCTGATAGAAGAAAGAGCGACACATTACTGAGACAGACAGTGAGAGTTCCGGACAGTGACTCAACATAAAACAAATCAAAGATATCACCATATGTTTTCACTTGATAACAGTTTCATCACTGATCCCAAAGAGATTGATAAGATAGAGACCAACGATAAGTTACGTGGAAAAAATTATGAACTTGAAGCAGAAAAACCCAGATGGCCACCACCATTTTTTATCAGAAATTAGGTCAGGATTGCTGGAAGAGACGAATGAAAACATGAGCGCAGATAGATAAATAATAATTATACATGTCTGAACCAGCAATTATACCAAAGGTAAGATCTGTTAATTGTTAAGCATTTTACTTGAGTTACAAAAGAAGATAATTGAAAAGAAAAAAAGAGAGAAGAACTGTCTCCTTTTCCCAACTTTTACAAGTTCGTCACATAATTAAGAACAAACATATACCTAATTTGTTTTGCGGGAGATAATATATATATCCTCATTTTCCCCTTTTTCTACCTCTTTGATGCTTGTGGTCGTTTTCTAGGGTAAACCGTTGTATTGCAAATCACCCCACGTTTGAACCCCATTCCAGTGGCTTGCGTTTTGATCGTTGCCGTTGCTGTTACTGTGAGTTGGGGTTGCAGTAACTTCACCATATGAATTACCAAAGAACCACTCCGTTGCTGCTGCATCACGGCCAGTAGGGGCATGTTTTCTTGAATTACCGACACCACCGAACGTGTCTGGTTTTGAAATTTCGAGGTTTTGAAACAATATGGGTTGAAGCTTCTGTGTCTGGTTTCCTACATCAACTGAAGAAATTGTAATACTGTTCTCTTTCTGGCTGCTCTCTTCACCGAAAAGCATAGCCAATCTTTGTTGCTGTAACTTCCAGTGCAAATCTTGGTTTAATGAACTCAAGGATTCGATAGACGAGGCGAGGCTAGAGTGAACATTCATGGATCCCCCACCACCGTTCATGTCTTGAACTGCACCAGTAAATCCAGTAGTAACATTAGGGAGTGGGAAACTAAACCCCATCATAGAACCGCCGGAGCTGGCAGATGGATGATGATCAAGACTGAAACAAGAAGGACTAGTCACACTAGTTGCTCCCGGAGAAGTAGCTGAAATATCCCCAAATGGTAAAAACTGGTTGAACATGCCAGTCGGGGGAGAGTTTAGCCTAGGAAATGATAACCCACCAAGGTTAAAGTCCACGGCTGGCGATAAACCCCTAAAGAAATTGAACCCACCGATATCCGATGACCCATTGGAGTCTTTCGAGTCACCGGGGAGTCGGGAAGAGGACTTAATCTTCTTACTCTTCCGGCATCCGCCACCGATCGGAACGTTGCGCAAGGCTCCACCTTTAGTCCAGTATCTTCTACAGGTCTTGCAGAAATGTCTTGGCTGTGTAAGACTATAATTGTTGTAGTAACAGAACTTGGTGTTAGGAGAGTCACATCTTGGACACTTCAAGGCTTGTTCTTGGGGGCGTGAAGCCGTGGTTTTCCTGTTGCCGGAGGTTTGGTTGTCGACATCTTTGGAGGCGGGTTGTTTTGGCTGAGGATTGTCGTGGGACATCTTGGATGGTGCAGCTGAATTCTTGGGGTTGAGGGATTACTGATATACAATGATCAATTGAATGGTTTCATGCATGAGGTTGAGAGTTGTGGAAGATGGTTTTGATGGGGCGGTCTTGTGATATTCATCAAGATAGATAGAGAAAGAAAGAGAGAGAGAGAGACAGACAGACACGGAGACAATGGGCAAGATCTCACTAGAAAAATTTGGTCGGCATATATAGATAGACTTGTTAGGAGAAAACGTAAGTGGAGGGTTTGAAACTGGGCTGCCCAAAGATACACATTGAGACCATTGGTTATAAAATGTTCTTCATAGTTATTACTTGTAGAAAGGATTGGATATTAGCATGTTTCGAGAAGGGAGTGTTACTTTATGATATACATAAGTAATATTAATTATAATTTAACTAAAATAACAGTTATGTACTTATGTTTATACTAATTAAAATTTAGATGTAATTAAATGGATATAATCATGTTTTTCTAATGATGTAACGATTCAAATTTCTGGAGATTGAAAAAGAAAAGACAAATAGGAATCATGAAAAAGTGGTCAAACAATTATTTCTTGTTTCATACCTAAACTAAGAGAAGGAAAAAAGGAAACTTTATGAGAAGCACAATAGTTGGGTTGAATTTAGGGCATCATTAGTTAAATATGAAATGAGTAATTAAAAAATGACACTTAAAAACAATGATGTGGAGTTAATTTTTCCCAATCCCAATAATTGCATGGAAGGTGTGATTGTGAACCGTAGCTTATCTTTCACAGTAAGTTTGAGGGTAAAAACACATGCCTTTTATGTGGTTTAATGAATGAAAAAGAGCTTCTAATTATTAATTATTTATTTTCTAAAAAACTTCTTTAAAAATGTAACATAAACAGACCAATCAAATGTTTATAACATAACGATTCAAGTCAATTTTTTATTTAAACTTGAATTAATTAAATCTAATATAAATTAATGATTTATTATTTTAAATTATTAATTTTAATTAATTTAAGTCAGATTTAAGAACATGATTAAGCCATTGTATCAACAACATTTAATTAGTCCATGTAAGCTAGTCATGCACATGTGCTTAATTTTTATTTTTAACCAAAATCTAAAATAGTTTTATAAAAATTAAAATTTTTATTAAAATAAATTTTAAATTTATGTCTTTTTAAAGTTAGTGGTTAAAACCACGAGAGAATAAGGGTGGCAATGAGTAGCTCATTTGACTAGATTTAAGTGTTTTCAGTGGGTTGACTTATCGGTTAGGCACAGGTTTAGGCTGGCTCGAGACCTAACTATTCTAAGCTAAATAACATTGTTTTGCTTAAAAGAGTTAGATTTCAAGCTAGCCTGAGCCTAGATAACCTAATTTTAGACCTAATTAAAACAAATTATTTTGTACTTTTAATTTAAAAAATTATTTGAAAAAATTGGTGGGGCTGACCATGGGCCGACCCTACCATCCCTGTGAGATAATCTCTATATCTTTTACTCTAAGATCTAATATAACTAAGGTAAAATTCTTTATTAGGAGTTAGAATAAAGGATTACAATCCATTCAAAATTGCATAATTATTTTACCATCAAATAATAAAAAATTGATAAACGTGTGAACCTATTTTTATGTTTTGTAAAGATTTTGAAATGATACATAGATCATGAATTAATTTTTCCTTATTTTTAATCAATATTTCAAATTAAAATTGATTGATAACCAATCTTTTAATAAAAAAGATATATTTAAATATTTTCAATTTACAAAAAATAATACATTTTTATAAACCATACAATATATGCTTTTTATTCACTATATCCAAAATCTTACAAGTGAGTAAATATAAATAATTGTTTACATATTTTTAAACTGAAAAAAAGGATATACTGCCATATACATCAATGCATGTATCCTAAGAAACTCCATTCTGATTATTCCGCTTAAAATCCAAAAGAAGTTCTATGCGAACAGATAAGTCAAAAATGATGGATGTGATTTGATGGGGTACAAGATTAGAAGAAGTGAAAAATCAGAGAAGCAGAAAGTGAAATAAGACAGGATCAGCAGGCGATCTAGCCGAAGATAGATGATGGAGGTTTCATTTCTCTGATAATGAATGAGTAGTAGGAAGAGGGAGGCAGGAGCTGCAGTGAAGGTCTGCCATTCATTCCAACTTTGTCCACTCCTTCCCATGTTACGTCGCTGTTACCTCTCCCTTCCCTCGTATGTATAATAATAACTCACACGTTTTATTTCCTTCCTTTATTCTTTCTTCTCGTTGTGAAGTTGCTTCCCTTATCTAATAATAAATCCACATCTCTCAGAACAGAGAACAGAAGCAATGATAATGGTGTTCCAGACCCTGTCAAAATTTCTATATTTTTATAATTGTAGACAAAAAGAAGAAGGAGATGTCTCTTAGAAGTAGCTCAAGTGGTAGTAAATGTAATAATTTACTAATTATTACTTTTATACTGAAAATTTATTTAATATGTAGCATTTTATTGCTTTCCCAAAGATGAGCCTATGTGTTTATAGATATATAAATGTATATATGTTAAGAAATATTCAATAACATTAATATATAAAAATATAAGAACACTAGTGGATAATATAGCTACACAGCTAGGATTATTTTTTTAGTAATAAAAATGAGGTTACATCAATTTATGCATACACTTTAATATAGTATAACCAAAATTATTTTGATATCGCATTAGAAAGTTGTTGTCCTC
>JAOSBP010000206.1:3024638-3043768 GCA_027563825.1 Erythroxylum mucronatum
GTGGATTCAAGAATGCATTTCTACGGCTTCCTATGGGATATTGATATATGGGAGCCCCATGGAGGTGTTTAAAGGTAAAAAAAGGTCTTAGGCAAGGGAATCCTTTATCCCTTTTCCTATTCCTAATTTGTATGGAGATTTTCATTCAATTACTAAAGCACAACACTTCAACAGACCCTAACTTCAAATTTCACTCCAAATGTAAGAAAGTTTCTCTAACGAGTTTATGTTTTGCAGATGACCTTGTTCTCATATGCAAGGCTAATGTTCATTCAGTCTCTCTTCTGATGAGAACTCTCAATTTATTTAAGGAGTTTTCGGGTCTATGTGTCAACCTACACAAGAGCTATTTCATTCTCTCCAAATGTGCTTCTGACCTCTCAAATGCCTTATCTCGGGTTACGGGTATGGAAAATAAAGACCCTCCTCTCCTCTACTTGGGTATTCCTATCTCATTACGGAGGCTTAGGTTTTGTGAATATATTCCCTTAATTGAAAGATCCAGAAAAGATCGGGGACATGAACCAATATAGCACTATCCTATGGAGGGAAACTTCAGCTACTGAAGTTGGTAATTTTGTTCATGAATACTTACTGGTGTTCATACCTTTTTCTCTCTAAAGGATTGATTAAAAAAGTAGAAAAACTGATGAAGCAATTTCTATAGGAGAAAGGGAATGGAGAGAAAGGAATAGCCAAAGTTAGTTGGAAGAAAATATGTCAACTGAAAGAGGAAGGAGGATTAGGTCTGCAGTCAATCTCCGCTAAAAACAAATTTCTTATGTCCAAGAGGATTTGGAGAATCCTAAGTGAAAAACAATCTATGTGGACTAAATGAATTCACTTTTATTTATTAAAAGGACGGAGCTTTTGGGCTCTAAAAACCAAAGACAGCTACACAGAGTTTTTTTAACCAAATTTTTAGAATGAGGGAGGAGATGTACCGGCACATTACTTGCCAGATAAGAGCAAGGGAAAGAATTTCCTTATAGTATAACAACTGGACAGGGAATGGACCTTTAATACAAAATTAGATGGCAAGATCCCTACTAAATCGGTTCCTTAAGGATACTAAGCTCCAAGAAATAATTAGGAATGAGAACTAGTCCCTCTCTTTAGATGAGACTAAACTTTTGCACTTTCCTCAATTTAGAAGCCACTGGGAGATAGATATTTACCTGTGGAAGGGTATTCTTATTTATGAGATTATTGTTTAAGTCAGAAAGATGAGGGAGGGGTCTGCAAATCGAGTAAGATGAGATGCACTAATCTAGAACAAGACCCTTAGACCTAATGTTAGTTTTATGCTTTAGCTAGCAATGTGGGACAGACTTAGTACCTTGGATAGGCTAAAATTCCTAACCTCCTCTAAGGTACGTATCCTATGCAAGCTAGAGGATGAAACTAGAGATCGCCTCTTCTTTGAATGCGTCTTCTCCAGAGAAGTTTGGGAAAAATTTTCTACTCTATGTGCCCCTGGTTCTATTTGTGGCAGACTCACAGATATCCTACAGAAATTACGTAATATGCATATTTCTAAATATGATAGGGCTATTATATTACTTTTGGTGGCTACATGTTTTATAGTATTCTGGAATGAGAGGAATAGTAAAAGGTTTAAAGACAAATCTACTTTGCTGATACCTCTTATAGAACTCACTACTGCTAGCATAAGGGAGCAACTGATCATCAATCAGTTAAACCCACACTGTAGCAGGATAATGGCCTTGTATGGAGAATATAGCCCTAACCCTATCAGATCTCTCCTAAGTTCTTGTTACTTAGTTCACACGTGCAAAAAAGAAATCCAAAAACAGTTCTTCACAACAATTCTCATCCTTTAAACAATCATATTTTTCTTTCATAGTCTCTAAGGAACAAATGAGGTTTGTCCAGATTTGGACTCACCTGGAATTACTAAGACCTTCTCCTTTATGGGTTGATCATTGCTTGAAGATCCATGCTACCCATCCAAATCCCTGTCATCAACGGATTAATGTTTAATCAATGGAGGTTTCAAGAAAAAAGAAAGGAAGCTTTCAAAATCTTTAAACTGTGTACCTTTTTTGTGGATAAGATCTCCTCTCCGATCTCCCTCTTTGGCTAGCCTCTGAAGTCCTTTAAGAAAAATCAAATCCCAATGAGATGAACTCAAATTATCTATGCCCTAAAAGATCACAGAGTTCGGTTATTGAGATTGATACAAGTGTCGGGCTTCTTGTATGAAGATCTGATCGAGTAGCCGGAACCATCACCCTCCCTAAATCGAGAAATGATGCGAAGATTTGAGAAAGGATTATTCATTCACCTACTCACGGAAAACTACTAACGTATAGGTAAATCTGGACTCATCTGTTGTAAGGAAATGGCTTTCTCAGATCTACCTCTTCCTTGGTTGCGTCATGCTTGAAGGATCACCGCTGTCCCTCCAGATCCCTGTCATCAACTTGTAGTTGGTTATTTTGTGGAGATTCATAGATATAAAGAATGGAATCATACTGAGCTGAATACATTTACCTGAGTTGAGATCTCCCTCATTGGTTTGTCTCCACAAAGCTGAGCCCCTAGAGAGTCTCCACCCTCCTTCAAACATAAAGCAAGGTCTAAATAGGCGAAACATAAAATAATCATGCCCTAATCGCTAAAGTCTTCTGAAGTTGAGTTTGCTACCTGAGTTGAGTTCTTACTTGTGTGAAGAACCAAGTAAGAGAAACTCCGTGGAGCCACCGTTAGCCTAGCCGTCAGAACGTCGACTCTCATCCTCCCAAATCGAGTAATAATTGAAGATTCAAGAAAGTCGTAGAACATTATATTCTAAATGTTAAACGACTTTTCCCTTTAACGTTGTTTCTGAACGTCGCCATTTTGCTTAACCTAGATGTATTTAGTGTATTAAGTGGGTCTATTTCACATGGGAGAGACCCTCTCCTAATGTAGTCTTCTATATTCTTTAATGAATTTTTAAATTCTAAAAGAAACTTGAATATAGAAGCGAAACAACATCTATAATTGATACAATATAAGGCAAGACAGGTAGGTCAAGTCACTTTTCAAGTACGCCCACTAAAAACCAACTTTCCATGAGATTGTAGTTGATTTAAGAGTGAGAAGAGTTAGTGAACTACTGGTATTGTATCAATTATACAATCCATAGTAACTCTTGTATCCTAAATAGGCGACTAATATTTAGAAGTTATACAGGTTAATTGCCATCATAAAATATAAAGAAATTAGAATCCTATCATAATTCAAGGCGCAATTTTGTTTTATGTAAGAAATCTACTACTCACTATTTAGTTAGAAATCACAATAGGCTTGATTAGACCGAGCTCAATTTTTTAACTACGAGTTTAATTTCAAAAGGTCAAATATCATCACTTTTAAATAAAATCTTAAATTTAGTTTCAAATTTTAGCTTTTAGACTAACTCCGGTTAAATTCTTAAATTTAAAAATTAAAATTTTGTTTTTAAACACTTAAATTTAATGCGAAATTAAGTTATATCCTATTAGGTTTGAGTTTTTTTTCGTCAAACTGTAATTTTAGGTCAGAGAATTTTGAATTCTTTATTATACATATCAAAAAATTTAGTTTAAGTATAAGAATACATAAATATAATACTAAAACATATTAGATTAACTAATTAGCCATATGATTTTGGTCGCAGCTAACTAAGAACGAGCCACCCCTTGTAGGAGTCAATCTTCTCTCTTCATCACCCAGATGCTCCATCTTCTCTCTTCATCTCTACGTCATAGAGATGGGAGTCTTGTCTCTTATGTTGTTGTTTTTTTCCATCCAGCTAGTTTCACTCAGCCTTTTCTTCTACAGTTCTCAACTTTATGCTTCTCCCTTGCTCTTCATCCCCAGCTCTCAGCTCTCAGCTCTCATCTGCCTATTCCCCTTAAAACCACATAACCTGACCATTTTCCCTCTCTTGCTAATAGGGGCCTTTGTCATATATTCTTTCGTGTGCATTTTTCTTTAACTGGTTACCTTAATTGGTAACTATTTTTTCGCAAACTTTTTGCAAACTCCACACATTATCCATTTCCACTTTTGCACATCATGCAATCCCCTCAACACCCTCCTTTTTATGCAGACTCTCCTACTAATTTTTCCTTGTTACCCTCCTGAAACTTAGCTGGTTCTAAGCAATATGAGAAGGGCTCTTCCTCCTTCTCTAATCATAAGAAAAGTTGGAAGCAACTGATTGCTATAGATGGGGACACAAAACTCCATTACTCTCCTCCCAAGCAAGACATGGGTTGGGTCTAAGTCTTTCTATATTTAAAAGTCCTCCAAGAAGGAGCTAGATCTTGGGAGGCTTCTCTAGTGGGGTTCTTCTTGGAGAAAACGCTTTCTAGTGCTACAAAAGTAGGAAAATAATATTCGGAAGAACAAAAGGTTGGAGGAAGTATTACTAGCTGACAAAAACTTAGCATTATTTCCCTTTTACTCTAAAGCTCAGGCCCTCAAAGTCTTGGAAGAAGGCCCTTGACATGCGATGAATCTCCCACAATTCCTTTAAAGTTGGCAACAAGGGTTTCAAACTAAAATAAAAAACTTAAATAAGTTCTTTTGTGGGTTAACTTGTACAATGTACCTTTGAAATATTAGACTACAAAGGGACTTAGTAAGATTGAAAGTTACTAACTAAAATAAAAAACTTAAATAAGTTCTTTTGTGGGTTAACTTGTACAATGTATGGATGGAATTACAACAAAAAGGAAAAGATTGAGTTATGCTCGGTTATGTATTAATGTGGACATTTCCAGGGATTTATCATAACAAATTCTAGTCATAAGATTAGGTTTGAATGGACCTTTATACGAAGATATTGTAATAGTGGACTATCATTGGAAGCCTTCACTAAAGCTACAGGGAAAAAGGTGGATGCCAACTAGGAAAACTTTCCAGAAATGGAATTATATGGAACTAATGGGTCTACGGCAAGAGGATACAGAGGAAAATGATAAAATGAAATTGAGTCAAGAGAGTGTCCAATGAGGATCCAACACCACTCAATACAAAAGAGACAATTCATTATGCTGAGAAAGCAGAAACAAGCACCCCTATTGAAGATTCAATAGTAGGCAAGACAACCTTACAGAAGGGGAAAGGGGGGATGGTAAGGAAGTAAGCACCTCCCTTTCAATCTCAAGCAATATAGGGGAAAATGAGTTTGAAGAGTAATTTAATAGTGTCAAAAGGAGGAAGGGTACTAGAAGCAGAGGTAAAGGCTCCAAAGCCATTTCTTTATGATTTTTGTATGGAATGTTAGGGGCCTTAATTGCCCCAAAAAAACTTTTCGCCTTAACAGACTTTTTGGCTAGTGAAAACCCTTTTATTTTTGCTATTATGGAAACCAAAATCATATCGGAGAATCTCAAGATTATTAATAAATTAGGTTATAAGCGGAGTTTTATTTCAAATAATCAAGCTCATATATATGGCAGAATTATAGTTGGTTTTAATCCTCGATTTGTAGAGGTTGAGGTTCTGGAAATGGAGACACAGGTCATTCATATGAGATGGCATTTTGTTGAGCATAATACATATATCTATGCCTTGGTAATGTATAGATTCAATAATTTTTTTAAGAGAAAGGATCTTTGGGGGAGCTTCTTTGTTGGACTCTGAATTTTTTTAATTATTAATTAATTAATTAATTAATTATGATTTATTTATTTGTGTTATTTTCATTTTATTTTCTCAGAATTGAGTTATTAATTTAGTGGGCATGAGTAGAAATTAGAATTTTGGATAGAAAGATTATAATTAAATTAGAGTATAGTATGGTGATTAATGGATTAAAGGAGTTAGTAGATCAAATGAAAGAAGAGTAAAATTGGAAGGACAACCAAAGAAGAGGGGTATTTTGGGAAGAAAACGATAAAATGTGTCTTGAGTAAGAAAGAAGAGAAAGAATCAAGTTTACCTAGCGTAAGTTCATCTTTCTTTCTTGCTTAGGTAGAGAAAGAAGTAGAGAATGGGTTGTGTTGAAAGATGAGACCCATTTTGATTTTCGTGGGTTTTGAATTAGGATTTTGGGTTTTGCTAACTTAGATAAACTATAGGTAGGTTACCATTTTGTTAGTCTTTTGTTTATGTGATTATTGAAGTTTATGGATTTTCGTTAGAATATTATTTGAATAGAAATTGGTTATGTGAAGGGAATCAAGAAAATCTTACCCAAGAGTAAGATGAAAGACAACCTTGAGTTGGATTTTGCAAGTGAAATTAGGTGGGTAATTTATTTATAGTTATTATATGATTAGGCAAATTCTTGCTTATGTGTGTGTATGTTGATTACTTGAAATTGAATTGTTGTGACTTGATTAGAAATGCATGATGCATTGTGATTATGTTATACCTTGAAAGAGGTTATAAAATTTTGAATTAAATGAAAAAAAGGAAAAAGCATGAAAGTATGAGCATATGACAAAATGATTTTGAGCATAATTATGTGCTTTTGTTTGGGCGAGAGTGGGACAATTCTGTTCGTCAAGTGAACGTTGACAAGAGCCTTCTTTCGGCTGTCGCTTGTGGCATATGAGCTTCGAAAATGGACGCATTCTGTTTATGGTGTAAACTTCGATTTCTCCATTCTGTTTCCATAGAACCCTCGAGCCATTTGTTTGTACATTGCACAATTGAATTGTCAAGTATGAAGCATTTGAGTGTTATGTGTTATGAGTTTTGAGCTAAATTGATTAATGTTTGAATTGCTATAGTAGATAAAGAATGCTTAAATTGTTGGATATGTACATGTACATATGCTTGAATTTATGGTCAATTGCTAATGGCTATAAATATATTAGCCACTGAGCTGTGTAGCTCACCCCACTATTCCCTCCTCAGGTGCAGAACGAGTCGGTTAGCAATCCTTACAAGGCATCGGAAACTCCAAAAGAGTTAGAGATTTTTGTAACTAAGTTAGTGATTTATGGATAGCTTTATAAGCATATCAAACACTGAGCATCCATTTGTATTTGTATTAAGTTATTGATGTGTATGTTAATATGTAATTAAAACTAGGCTCAAAATGTGTTGGGATTTGTTAATGAAATATGGTTGCTTTTTGCTTATGATTTTCCAAGTCTTGCATTGCATTTTTTTCAAGTCTTTTCATAGGTGTAGAAATTGTGTTTTGACTTCTAAGGAAAATCTGGAATAATCTAGGTTGAATTAGACAAAATTGTCCCTAGAAAGTTGTAGTTTATCATTTTAGCTTTTCAACGGTATAAAGTATGCGATTTTTGGATATCAAAGTCGAGAGTTATAACCATTATAAGTTAGGATGTCGTAGAGGATGTATACACAAAGTAATTACAGTAAATGAAGTGATTTAGAACTCTTGGAGATGTGAGGAAGACCTCGTAGAAATCCCTTCGTCTGAGATGAATTCCTTCTTCTGAGACGAATCCATCCATCTAAGTCAAAACACAACTTTGACTGAATCCATCGTCTGATTCAGCTTTGACTGAATCCATCGTCTGATTCCTTCTTAGACTGAACCTCCGTCTGGTTCATTTTAGACTGAACCTTCATCTGATTCCTTTTTAGACTGAACCTTCGTCTGGTTCATTTTAAACTGAACCTTCGTCTGGTTCCTTCTTAGACTGAACCTTCGTCTGGTTCATTTTAAACAGAACCTTCGTCTAATTCCTTCTTCGTTTAAGACGAATGCCTCTGTCTGAAACTAATGCCTTTGGCTGAGATGAACCGTCTTAAACTGATGTCTTCGTCTGAAACGAATGCCTTTGTCTGAAACTGATGCCTTCGTCTTAGACTGATGCTTTCGTCTGAGACGAATGCCTTCGTCCAAAACTGATACCTTCGTCTGAGACGAATTCCCTCTTCTTATATTGATGTCTTCATCTGAGACGAATTCCTTCGTTTGAGACGAATGCCTTTGTCTAAAACTGATGCCTTCGTCTAAGACGAATGCCTTTGTCTGAAACTAATGCCTTCGTCTGAGACGAATTCCTTCGTCTAATCCCTCTACATTTTTGGAAATGCGAGATTTTGACCCTCTAGATGGTAGAATCTCTCTTAAAGGTCTCACAAAAATTGTAGATCTCGAAGTCCTCTTTGAAACCGTCCTAAGATGATCTAAATCCAATACCTCTAGTGAAAGTTATGTCAATGTTCCCAAACTAGGTACAATGTGATGGAGGGCAAAATCATGTTTGAATCTTTTGGCCATAACTTCTCCATCCAACCTCCTAATGACTTGATTTTTAAAGAAATAGCTTCCTAACACATTCCTCTATCTCTCCATAAGAATTTCTAGCTTTTGGTATTGATTTAAAAAGTTTAATTGAATCAAAGTAAGGGTATGAGTTGAAGAAATGAGTTTGCTTCGTCTTATAACTCCGAATGTTGAGCTCTGGAAGTGAGGTCCAACATTCCTAAGATTTCAAAGAAGAGTGGTAGATCCTTGGTTACTTACAGGTGAATTTAATTATACTCTTTTTAGAACTGAAGCGGAAGGGCATTTCTCTTTAAGAAACTACTCTCCCGATTTCAAGGATTGTGTTGATCAGTTAGAAGTCTTAGACCATAAGGTGGATTGTGTTGATCAGTTAAAAGTCTTAGACCATAAGGTAGATGGTCACTTCTTATCTTGGAGTAATAAGTAAGCTAATGGATGGTCCCTCAGGAAAATCTAGACTGAGTTATGGTCATTCAGGCATGATTACAACAATTCCCCAAAAGTAAGGCCTCTTTCTTAGATCCTATATTCTCGGACTATACCCAAATAAAGGTATGTGAATTGTTCTTAAAGATGAAACGATGCTCTCCTTTTCGTTTTAACAATTACCTGGCTGAAGTGGAGGGATTCCAGGACTGTTTAAGTAACAGGGCGACAACTAATGTAAACAATCCACTTCAGTTCAAATGTATCCAAAAGCTTAAGATAATCAAGGAGGGACTAAAGTCTCTAAAGAAACACATAGGGGAGAACACCTATCAAGCCATTATAGTAGCCAAAGACAAGCACTCCCAAATTCAAACTCTTTCATCCTATAATCTAGGAGATAACTCTTTCTTATCTTTGGAGAAAACTGCTTTGAAAAACTACTTGCAAACTCTGAATAATCATGTCAGTCTAATATAGTAGAGAGCCAGGATAAAGTGGCTAAAAGAAGGTGATAAAAACTCTAAATTTTTCTACAACTTCATAATTACCCGAAAGAAATGTAACTCTATAAAGGAAATCTAGGCATGATGGGAGAAAGATATTCAAACAGGACGAATTGTTGAAAGAGGTTGAGAGGATCTTTAAAGATTTCTATTGCTCTCAAAATTCAACTGTTCCCATTTAACTCTTGGAATCTATTATTCATAACAAACTTTTTGCCGAGAAGAAAGCATCGCTATCCAAGGCTGTTGATGATTCTGAGATAGAAAAGGTGGTCTTCCAAATGAATCCTAATAAGGCACCAGGACTTGATGGTTTCGATGGGTTCATTTTTCAGAAAGCATGGAGTGAAATAGGCTTAACGGTAAAGGAAGATGTCAAAGAATTATTCTCTTATGGCATTTTGTTGAAGGAAATCAACAAAACCTATCTTTGTTTGGTTTTTAAGCTAAGCAATCCGGGATCTTTGGAGGACTACAGACCAATTGCATGCTCAAGTTTCCTCTAAAAAGTGATTGCAAAGATTATTGTTAGTAAACTAAAACTTGTTTTTGGATCCTTGGTTAGTGATAACTAAAGTGCTTTTTTGTAGGACAAACAAATAGGAGATAATATTTCTATAGTGTAGGAACTCCTGAGAAGCTACTCATGAAAGAATGCTCCAAAGAATTGTGCTTTCAAGATAGATTTTAAAACGACATTTGATAGTGTGGAATGGAATTTTATCTTGGGGCTTCTTGAAGTGATGGGTTTTCCAAGTATGTTCACTAAATGGATTGAAGCTTTTATTACTTCTCCATCTTATGCTACTCTGGTTAATGGAACTCCTACAAATATTTTTCATGGAAAGAGGGGACTTAGGCAAGAGGACCCTATGTTACCTTATATTTTCATATTATGTATGGAAGCTCTAACTTCTCTTTTGAAGTACAATAGTGGCAGGGGCATATAGTTTAAACATCACAGTCGATGTAAGAAAGTTTTTTTGGTAAATTTGTGCTTTACGGATAATCTATTCTTATTCTCTAAGGTTGTTGGGGATTCCATTAATCTCCTTATGACTTCTTTGAATCAATTTAACTCAATGTTTGGATTGATAGTCAATTATGCCAAAAGCCACTTTGTTTTCTCCAAAAGTGTAGATAAATTGGAAGAAAGAGTTTTCAATATGGTTGGAATGAGGAGAAATCAATCCCCTCTATGCGATTTGGGCTTACCAATCACTACCAGAAGGATTCAGTTTAGTGAATGTTATCCTCTCATTGAAAGAATTCAAAAGAGATTTGACTTATTGGACCAACTGAGCTCTATCTTTTGGAGGTAGATTACAATTAGTCAACTCAGTTCTTAATTCCATGCATATCTATTGGTTTTCTAATATGGTGTTAGAAAGGGGAGTTATTGAATCATTGGAAAAGCTTATGAGGAATTTCTATGGGGAAGAAGTGACCCTAACAGGGAACATACCAAAGTAAAGTGGGTTGATGTCTGTAAACCTAAGTTGGAAGAGGCTTAGGAGTTATTCGTATCAAATCCTCTAACAAAACGCTCTTGATTAAGAAGTTTTGGTCCATCCTGCAGGGTAATGAAACCCTATAGGTCAAATGGCTCCATAGTTATGTCCTAAAAGGTAGGAGCATATGGGTTGTTAGCCTCAAGGCATCTCATTCTTGGTTTCTAGCATAACTGTTGAAGATCAAAGATAAGTTCGAATATGAAATCTCATATCAAGTAAGGAATAGAGAAAGGGTTAGTTTTTGGTACAAAAATTGGATAGGAAATGGTTCGCTAATCAGTAATCAGACTGCCACCTAACTATTGAGACACTTTCCTTCAGTTGCTATTGTTAAATCCTTTATTAGGGAGGGGCAATTGACGAAGTTCCCAATTCCTAAAACCCAACTATCCCCCTAACTTGTTATCCCCCGATAAATATATTTGCAGAAACCAGCCGAAGGGAATATTTACCTCTAAAAGTTGTAGAGAATGGCTGATTCGGAGAGATGTCAAACTGGAATGGCATGAAGTGATTTGGCATAAAAGGCTATTGCCTAGCTCTTCTTTCATTCTATGGCTCGTTACCCTAAACTAGTTAAGTACAATGAATAGACTCTCTTTCCTGAGTTCAACTAAGGATTGTGTCCTGTGTAATTTAGGACAAGAAAATATGGATCATTTGTTTTTCTAGTGTCATTTTCTAGGAACATTGGTCTTGGATTAGACACAAATGTCTTTAGTTCTTAAGCACACATCAATATGCAAGGATTCTACAATGTTTTATCAGTTTGAAAGACTATCTCCCATCTTAATACACTTCTCTGCCTAATTTCTTTTGCGACTTGCATAAAGGAAATATGGGCTGAAAGGAACCTACTCAAGTTCAGGATACAAGTAGAAGTCAACAATAGATTTTTGAGTATGTTTATACTAAATTTAGAGAGCCAATAATCTCCTCGAGATCTATCAAGAAATGCTCATCTCAACTAGCTACCTTAAGGAGAATATAGAAAAGTATGCAATTCAAAAGTACCAAAGAGATTTCTCAACAAACAATATTAGAAGAAATGGAAAGCATTAGATGGGAAACTTTCCGCAAGGTGACAGAGGGCAACGAGTCTACAGAGTTGGGGTTTGACTGAGAATCCATCTGTTGTTGTGACTATCAATTGACGGACTAGTAAAGGAAGAGCTACGAGGAAAAGCACGAGAAAGTTAAAACCATCATTTTGCATCGGTAGAATCTTTTGCGAAAGACAAAGAAAGGAAATTTGTTTATGAAGAATTTGTCCTAGTTACTTGATATGAGATTCTCCCAGTGGTTGGCAACCTCCAGAAGCTTCCAACGCTAATCGGGTAACATGAGAAGAATCGTTCGAAACATTGAGGATTGCTTTACCCCTTTTACATAACGATGTGGGTTAAAGGGATTTGTTCAAACGTTGTCGTGTCTAGAGACCTTGATGGTTTGTTATACGTTGTCGTTTTTTCTGAGTTGGCTCGTGCTATTTTGTAAACGCTGTCGTATGAGAGTGTTAATGCTCTTCTAAAGTTGTTCTCCTCTATTCTTATTATTATTAATCAATTTAAATTTTTTCAAAAAAAAGAACGAGCCACCCCCACAGATAATCTTTCACTTCTTGCTTCTTTACGTCATGTACTAATCACAGTCACTTCCATAAACTATTCCCATCGCGTCAGCCGAGTGAGCCAACCCACTAAGGCCAACCACACCAACGTGCATTCCATGTTTGCTATATAAACTGTGATTCCAGCACATAACAGAGGAGCATAATCATTAAGAGGGATGCGAACAACCATCGACCACCATAAGGTTAGAGTAGCCTCTGTAAGTAGTTGTTCTGTCATAGTACTTGGCCTTATAGGTGAGTATCATTCCTAAGCAGCAATTCTGAAGATGAGGGGACGAAGAACCTCCTGGAGATATGACACCAGATTGGTCTCTTGCTGCCCCCATCCAAATGTCTGCTTTGAATATAGACTAACAATGATTTTCGTTTTAGATTTAAGACAACTGTAAATCTAAAAATACTTAAATAAACTTAGTAATTTTAAAATAATTTATTTTTTTTACATTCTTCTTTTTGGCAACTATCTTCTACGTGAAATATCACAAATTTACATAAGAAATTTCAAATTTAATTTAAATAATTTAGAATTACTTTGTTAGTTAATTTAAATTAGTTAACTCATTATTAACTTCTTTAAAATAGGTTACAATTTTTATAAGTGCATATTTATAATTAGTAACAACAAAAATTTTCTTGTAATATTTGATTTATGGAGTCTATTTTTTCTTCATTGTAAACTACAATTCTCGTCAACTTTACTTTGCACTTACATAATTAGTTGCCAAATTTTATATAGAAAAAAAGTATAAGTTTATAAAAAAGACTATTTATTAATTTTTAATTAGAGTTATTTTCATTAAGTAAAAAGTTAGATTGTTTCAATCTCATTTTAAATTAGTTCAAAATGTTATTTTTGATGATATGAAATATCTCCTAAATATTATGTGGGTATCTATCTATCCATTAGTCATATAAGCAAAATTTGAAACAAAATCTAAAAGTACAATTAGTTATTCCTTAAAATTATGCATTATGTTAATTAAGTAAGAGATCCGAGTTAATTTTCAAATATTGTTTTTCTTAATATTCTCCATTAAATAAAAACTAGTATATTAGCATTATATATCAAAGCACTTCTACGTGGAGCACATTCCTTGTGTACATTCAATTTTCAGAGATTTAACTATTTTTCCTAAAATTGTAGTTTGTTTACATTGAGAAACTATGTGATATTTATCCAGAATTTGATTTGAGTATTTATTTTGGGTTTATCTTATTCGAATTTGTGAAGTACAAATTTGAGTTCAATAAGACAGTTGTCACATACTCCATTGGAATGACCTCAACATCTGCTGCTATGTCCTGTTTTGCTGCAAAATCAAACATCTCTTGAGTTTCATTCATTCCTCCATTCACTCTACCTCCCACCGTCTTCATCCCTATCTCGTTCCCATAATAATTCAGTGATTGAGCTTAAGGTAATGGCAAGCACAAATCCAAAACAGAGACTATACCCTTGAGCAGATTTATGACAGGTAGCTACAGTACTGGACTAAAACCAACATTCCGTTAGATTTCGGAAGACTTAACAGTGTAAGTCATGAGGATACTGTTGATAATACCATCCATTGTGCCAGTTGCAGCCTATATGACCAAAAACATTGAACATCACCGAAAGATCAGCCTACTCCAAAGGCCTGCTTTAGATGCTCTTCTTCAGGCAATTTGGTCATCATCCATCTGAACTTAGTTTCCAGAATTAAGAGCGTATTTGTTTCTCCTACTTAATTGGTGGTCGCAATTAACGTTTGTGTGATGTCCGAGGTTCCTATTTGTACTGATGTATCCGGTGAGTTCACATAAGTAGGTAGGACAAAAGTTGATCTATTATAGTATTCAATTAACTGCCTTGCTTGACCAATCTCGATTCTCTCTGAGCTTAGTTGTGAAAAATGTGCAAACTTACGCTTCTGCTATGGCATGGGTCTGATCCCTGTTTTCGTTTTTCTTAATGAAATTACAACAAACCAACCTTTTATTTCTGCATGCACTGTGAATATGTTGAATGTACATATTCTTGAGACCTATTACTTCTCTTTTACTTGTCTGAGCTCATCACATATGTCACCAGAGTACCATCACCCGTATGTGTACATATATATATATATATGCATAGACAAACCCCTTACCAGCAGGGACGGATCCAGAAATTTTTTTGAGTGGGGGCAAAATTTTAATGAGAGCAAAATTTTTTTTTATATGATCAAAATTTAAAATAATAATTTTTTATATAATTTTTTTTAGAAGCAATGGGGGCAAGTGCCTCCAATATGGATCCGTCCATGCTTACAAGCATCACCAAGTACACATAAACTAGCATTTCAATTATTCCTGTGAATCAATTCTTGATCTCAACTGTATTTTCGCATAAACCAATTCTTGAGAGTTAAGGACTGCTGCTTAATTTGTTCAGAGAAATGGAGGGGAAGATGATTGCCAAATTGCCAGAGGAAGAACATCCAGAAAAAGCCTTTGGATGGGCCGCAAAAAACCAATCTGGTGTATTGTCACCGTTCAAATTCTCTAGGAGGTAAGCTCGGAGTCCATTGCCTAATTATATATCTGAACTAAATTAGAAATTGTTAGGATATATTATATATATCTTTTATTTAGTTTTGACATTTTCATTAGACATATAAGATATAATTTGTAGGAGTTCTACACCACATTAGAGTCTATCATTATGGTAATATTGAAATTATTTTACTGCTAGATATGTTAGCCATCTCTCGCTTTCCCATAAACTCTCTTCTTATGCGAACTCTTTTTTGTCAAAATTTTCAACCCCTATATTTTCCTTTGTTTAGTCTTTGAATATTTGAAAGTATGTAAAGAATAGACAACTTTTCACCTATTAGCCTCACCATGGAATCAAACCTCAAACCCTAATGGCAGGTGATGGAAATTAACTCTTGTTGGCATTTTTTTAGACAAGAGGCTGCCCTATCCATCCTTAAAAGCTTGGCCTTGAAACAACGGAAAAAATAATGGAGTAAGAGAAATTCCATTGACAGACGAAAACTTAATACTTTACAAATTTGAAAAGGTTAATCAAGCTAAAGAAATACTAAGGCAGGCCCTTGGCATGTACAACCTAACGAAGGCCTTTGGCATGTACAACCCAACCCCTCTTCTTGCAGTTCTAGTTTCATAGAATATGCCTAGAAAAGATCAAGTTCTCTAATTTACCCATTTATATTAATCTACATAAAGTCACCCTAGAATATTGGTCAACTAAAGAGCTTGGCATACCAGCCAACTTTATTAAAAAAAATAATAGGCATGGATGCCAACACAACACATAGTAGTGGAGTGGGATATGATAGGTTATGCATTAATATTGTCACGGGAAAGGAGTTAGAGGAGGTGACACTATGTTTGAAGATGTTGTAAGAGTAGAAATCTTCTACCAATGAGCAAGGAAAACAACAAAAAGCTAATGGGAAAATTTTTTCTAGAGAGGACTACTCAAAAGTCATTGAGCAGGATAATACTGCCATATCTTGCCCTAATGAAAATAACAACCAGAACATGGAAAAAGACAAAGGCCCAAAGTAGGAGAGTCAAGTACATCTAATAATGATGAGTGACAGGAATTAAGTATTAAAGAGCCAAGTTTAGAAATCCTTGAGAAAGATAGCATAAAAACAGAAACTGAAATTGAAGCTATATTAACTAGGGGCAACAAATAGGTGGAAATAGTTGTAGGAAGTTCTTCAAACACTAACCAGCATGATAACTTTAAACTCGCCAATGGATGAAAATCTAATAGGCCTAAAGGCTCAAAATATTCCAACCAGGTATGTCAATAGTATCCTATAATATAAAAGGGATAAATAATCCCTCCAAATAACAAATTCTAAAGGATTTTATCTTGAAGAATAAACCATCTTTGATGGATATCCTAAAAAGCAAACTAAGCTTAGATAAAATGTCAGTTTAAAGAATTTCTCACCTAACTTCCAAGAGTGCGTAGAGAGAAGTACATATGGAGCAATAAACAAAGTAAATTGTGGCACATTAGAAAGAAGTAATAAATGGAGAATGGTTTACTCTCTTCTTAAAGAGAAAAGTAAGAATTTTGGACTCAATTTTTTATGACCATTCACACCTATTGGATTAAAACTTGTTTTAAACTTATAGAAAAATACTTCACATTCCTCTTTAACAATTACTTGGTAGAAGTGAAAGGATATGAATAAGCCATTAAAAGAGGCCTCTCCCATACCTTAAAGGGATGTAAACAATTTATACATGTCAAAAAATTAAAGTCAATTAAGGAGGAATTCAAACTGTTGAAGCACAGATCTAAGCAACACATCAAAATTAGTGAAAAGAGTTAAAGACTCATTAGTCAAGGTGCAAAAAGATTTAGGAAATCAACCTAATATGGAGGATATTCTTACAAAAGAAAAAAAACTCATAATAAAAATGTTAAAGCAATTCCTTATCATAATTCCCTAATTTAACAAATGTTTAGAATCTAATTGCTTCAAAAGGGAGACAAAAACTCAAAATAATTCTTTAATTCAATCTTCTCATAATAAAAATGTTAAAGCAATTCCTTATCATAATTATTTAACAAATGTCTAGAATCTAATGGCTTCAAATGTGAGACAAAAACTCAAAATTCTTCTTTAATTCAGTCTTGGATTAGAAGAACACTAACATATTGTCTCTCTTACTAATCAAGAGGGCCAAGTGGTGTCCACTCAATATGGTCTCAAGAAGGACACTTCTGTTTACTTTAAAAATCTTATTAGCAGTTTTGCCCCCAATTCATCTTTTGTTCCTCTATTGAGATCCTTTGTGTCCAATCATTTTTTAAAGACTGAAACTAAAGCCCTCACTAAACTAGTTAATCCTCAGGAAATGGAAAGTGTGGTTTTGAACTAAACTCAACTAAAACTCGAGTACTTGATTACTTAAATGGGTTTTTTTAACCAAAAGACTTAGCCTCTGATCAAAGCAATAGTCATTGACGTTGTAATAGAGTTCTTTAAAACAGATAAGCTTCTAAAAGAAATCAACAAAACTTTAATATGTTTAATCCCTAAATGCATATATCCTAGCTCTTTAAAGAATTTATGCACATTTTATACTGCAATTTCCTTCATAAAAGCATCTCCAAAATCATTGCTAACAGAATGAAATTGGTCTTCAAGTCTGTTATCAATGATACACAGAGAGCCTTTATAAATGGAGGTATATTGGGGATAATATCCTAATGGTGTATTCCCACAGAAATAGCCCCAAAAGTTGTTTCATCAAACCAATTTCTCCAAAGCTTTTGATACAATAAGTAGAGAATTTCCACTAAACCCACTAGAAGCCTTTAAGTTCCCTGAAAAGTTTAAAAATTGGATTAAAATTTCTCTAACATCCACTTCAGTCGATGTCTTAATCAATGGAGACCCAACCTCATTATGCATAGGGGCTAGGGACCTAAGACAGGGAGACTCTACGTCTCTGTATTATGAATAGAGGCATTTATGAGGTTGATTAAGGAAAACATCAACTTTAACCCTAACTTCAAATATCACAAGAAGTTTAAGAAGGTGAATCTTGTCTCCCTCACCTTTGCAGACGATCTAATCTTATTTACCAGAGCATATGATGCTTCAATAATCATACTATAATATAAATATACGATTATGTTAAGTGATAGTGTATAGTATTTATTTTGTAAATGGTGTCATTTCTGTTTAAGTGTTGTAGTTTTGTACATATTAGCCTAGTATTGTCTTGTTTTGTATATATCTTAAATCTAACTTGATGTACAGTTGAGAAGTTGAATAAAACAAGTCAGTTTATTTACGACTCTCTTGTAGACTCTGTACATGGTATCAGAGCAGGTCTCGATATTGTCGTCGATCAACGATTGAAGTACATAAGAGTGCACGGGGTAGCTGGTTGATGGTTATTGTGAGCTCGATATGCTTCTATAGTGGAGGCGTAGCTGATTTGTGGAAGTCAAGCGTTAGGGTTTTGTATTACTGTTTCTTCGAAAATCAAGAGTTGGGGTTTCAGTTTTTCCTCTATTTCTCCCACCGAATTTGAAGGTTGATCGTAGATATTTACCACGATGGGCGGGATATCACATGAATCTCCCACAGGATCGACCCTGGATCCTCAATTTAGAGGTATGTCTGACGAAGGTCAAGTTTATCTTCAAGGTTCAGATTATCCAGGTATGAGTTTAGTTACTGTCGTATTGAATGGAAATAACTTTTTGAGCTGGAGTAGATCTGTTAAAATAGCTCTCGGAGCTAAGATGAAGTTAGGGTTCATAGATGGCACATGCCAAAAACTTAGTCCAGGATCTGTTGACTAAAAAAATGGATTAGGACAGATTATATGGTTCGATCGTGGATACTGAACTCAATGTCAAAAGACATAGTTGAAGCTTTCATCTATACAAATTCTGCCCATGAATTGTGGTCCGATTTGGTAGAGAGGTTTGGAGAGAGTAATGGACCATTATTATACCATTTACAAAGACAGATTAGCGCAGCTTCACAGGATACTATGTCTGTTGCTAAATACTTTACAAGTCTTAAGAAATTGTGGGATGAGCTTTGGTGCCTCATGCCTGTCCCACAATGTACTTGTGGGGTAGCTGCACAGTGTACTTGTGGAGCACCTAAGGCTTTAGCTGATTTAACATCTCTGAATCAGTTAATGCAATTTCTGATGGGTTTGAATGAGAGTTATGATCATGTTCGAAACCAGATTTTGGTTATGGAACCCTTGCCATCTGTTAATAAAGCATATTCTATGGTCTTAAGGATAGAAAAACAGAGGGAAGTGCAGATGGTATTTAGTGAAGG
>JAOSBP010000206.1:3058962-3073773 GCA_027563825.1 Erythroxylum mucronatum
CATACGGTGGGGTCCTTCTGAGAACGGGCAATTCACTGTGGCTTCCGCATATGAGCTCATCGAGGCAACCAGCCCGGACGCTCATCCTCGGCTTTAGGACCTCATTTGGAAATGGGCGGGACCCCAACTCATCAGGGCTTTCCTCTGGTTAGCTAGCAAGGACAAGCTTTTGATTAACCTACACCGCGTGGTCCACCATATAGCTAGGGATAGCAACTGTCCTTCCTGCGGACAGGTGGAATCGACGCTACATGTCCTCCAGGATTGCCCATGGGTTCAAGCATTTTGGAGGAAATTCCCCCAGAGGGTGATAAATCTAGCTTTCTTTCAGCAAGAGTTGCCTGACTGGGTGGGTTCTAACCTTACCAAGTATACATAGACGTTGCAAGGTGAATGGGCGACATTATTTAGAGTCGCCCGCTGGATGCTTTGGTATTAGCATATTAAAAGCCTGTTTGAAGCTGATTTTGTGTGGCCAAAGGATGGTCAGAGAGCCGTTAAGGAGTATGTTGAGAGCATTGAGCGAGCCCGCACAGTGGAACACTTTGTGTGCTCGATGCAGGGTAGCGCCGTGGGTAGTCTCGTTCGGTGGACCAAACCTCCTGAAGGCTGGGTCAAGCTTAACACGGATGCGGTTAAATACTGCTCAATCGCTGCATCCGCAGGGGGTTTAATTCACGATAGGCATGATCAGTAGTGTGGGGGGTTTCTCCAACACATTGTTCAAGGATCGCCGCTGACTGCTGAACTTTGGGGAATCCACTCCGGCTTCTCCTTGGCTTGGTCGCTAGGGTATCGTCGAGTCGTTCTCAAAGTGAATTCTCTCGAAGTCATCAACATCCTTTCTTCTTCCAATACTGTGTTTACTAACAATCCTTTTTTGCTGACAGATACCCGGGAGCTCCTCTAACGAGACTGGAAAGTATAAGTGCAGCATCTGCACCGTGAAGGAAACCAGTGTGCCAACCGTTTAGCCGATCTCGCGACCTGAGTCAGACAAGGCGTTCACTACTTTCCGAAGCCCCTCCCACCAATAGTGGAACTCGTCCAAAGGGACCAGCTAGGCGTATTGTACCGTAAGATTGTGCGTTAGTTAGCATTGAGTTTTCTTTCCTTTGTAACAAAAAAAACAAAAAGATAAAAGAGTTGATTCATTAAATATTGAAAGAAAAGATAAAATGTGGAAAAAGGAGACATTTCAATTTATGAATATTTACATTTGTAGTTGAACGTCTGAATTAAAAAATCGGAAACGTTTTCATAATCCTGCACTAAGAAGAATTCTACTTGCAACAAAGGAAGCAAATAAAGAAACAAAGGTATTATCTACCATATATTTCAGTAACTACTACTAATTCCTTCGGCTGGAACTGGGTCCTTCCAAACGAATGTAATCGTACATCATTCCTTGGAAGGGACTTGAACCTCTGGCTTGTTGAAGATACAGAGCATTTTGGCCATTAACAAGAAAGCGAGAGGGAACCTCAATCGTGTACAACCTGTGGACTCCATGAATTCCATCTCTTGCTACGGCGTTGTCCTTTCCAATACCTCCGGTTGTAAAAAGAGGCCTAGGTGATAGTCGATTATTTAGTCGAACCTGTAAAAGGTGAAAAGTGAAAACCATTGTGGAATTGAATCTTCTTTAGTCAATAAACGAAACTCTCAAGTATTCTGAAAAGAAAATAAAAGTTTTGCAGTCTTTACGTTTAGATGAGCGTAATTGGAAGATGCCAGGGCCAATTGGAGAGTGTATGTTGCGTATGGTTCGACATTGTAAAGCTCAAAATTGATCTGCCAAGTCGTAGGTTGGTAATTGCCATTTGTAAGCCTGCAAAAGTGTTACAAGAAAAGTTCATTTTTCACGTTAAGAAAGAAGAGATAAAGATCTTCCAGATAGAGAGTTTTTAAGATGAATTGTTTTGAAGCAAATTCAGAATCATAACATGTATCGTTGTATTACCTTGGTACATGGGCATAGAACCAATCTCGAGTGTGATTACTAGAGCCAATATTGTAAACGAGATCATTCTCTGGATACAAATCTGTGTATCGTGACCACAACCCATATTGCCTATACCTGCATTGAGGTTTGTTCAGGAAAACTTTGTTTTGGAGATCTGGACTTGGGTCTGGTATAAAGAACTCCGCAGCTGAACGGTCAGGGATGCCTATTTCCCATAGAGTAGGACCATTCCTTGGAGTTTCAAATCTAAGATCATCCAACCTGACTTCACTTCCTGCATTATGGATCAATCAATTTTCATATTACTACAAAACACTTACCTTCTTCAGTGATGATTTGCCCACTGTATCAATTCTTACGTATTAAAAATATGAAGATTCAGTATTGAATGTACCTTCTTCAATGGTGATTTGCTCACTGTATTTGTAGTCCCCAACGAAACCTGGAACCCAAGCATACAAATTGTAGATCCCGGGTCTGACATTTTTGATCTGGAAATCTCCATTCCTGTCAGCTCGAGTCCAGAATTGATAACCCTGCAAACCATCAATCGAAATCATCAGTATGTGACCAGAGCCAGAATAAATAAATAAATGAATCTGAAAGAATCGGAAGTGGAAAATGGAAACGAGCCTTAATTTCAAACTGCCATGAACCAGCTTCTCCAGGAGATGCCAACCCCACATAAGCATAGCTCGCACCATCAAAATTGTTCTGAGCATCACTGTTATTTACAACCCCTTTTTAGGTAAGTTTTCTATTTTTTGTTCCATAAAATCAACAAATAAAAACAAGAACTAATATTACCTATCTTTAATGGCTAAGTGCCCATTTACTGTTGCTCGTTTATATGAGGGAAGGAATTCTTCTGATTGAACGAAATCATATGGCCATTTATTGATTTCTTCGGATGTCTATTTAATAAAAGAAAATAAAACATAAATTGTTAAATTATTAATCAATTATCTAGTTGACAAGAAGAAAAAACGCCAAACTCACCTGTCTTTTAGCATCGTTCCATAATGTTTGATGATCACCATAGTTATTGGAATTAAGGTAAATGAAAATGGGACCGTACACTTTCTTCCAAGCCTCTCCATCTCTAAACTGTTTACTTAATTCGTTCACGTAATGGTCACTGTGGAAGATCTGCCAGAAAAATTCGATCACCAACGTTAATCCAGTTCCTAAAAGTTATCAGATCCTGATACGGGGATGTCTTAATCGTATTGTGTCAGAAAAACTTACTGCAAGAACAGTAGGGCCAACATGCGAAGTAAGATCTTGCTTAGTTGGTCCACCAGCAAAATATTCATCAGTGGGTGTGATCATCCAAAACCCTACAGGTGGGTCATTTGATATCCATCCTTTCACTCTGTGATCTTTGTTTTCCATGGAATACATGTATTTATCATCCACCTGCTCACATCCCAAATTTCCATTTTAGAGTTAGATTATTAGTATCTTCTTAAGTTTTTAAATTGCAGAATTGAAGATTACATTGCGGTTGATCAAAAGATCATGTTTAGATAAGACATACCTCTCCATTCACGAGGGTGGCTTCCTTGTATGCCAACTTATGACCGTGTTGGGTGTCACTTGGTGTGGGCATCACCCTTTGGATGTCGTCCGATATGGCCATATAGTGAAACCTAACCCGCCATATATTATATAACATTAAATCTCATAAGCATGCAGTATGGTAAGTAATTTATAAAAAGTGAAGTAGAAATTACTTGTTATTTTGAGGTTTGAAGACCATCCTGAAGTAATCCAAGTCAAAATCAGGCCACCCTTCTAAGTGTTCGAATATTGCGTACGTGTAAAATCCTGCACTGCCACGCTGCACGATGTACCTGTAAAAGAAGGACCTTAGTTATAATCTTAACACGACTTAAAGTTTAGATTTCAATAGTATATAAACAAGAAGTTTACCATCCATGTACCTTTTGTCTACATTAATTGGAGCTATGTGAGAAATTGACGTGTCCCAAGTTCTGCTAAATGAGACTTCAATTTGGTCTTCGTTCCTCGTTATGACAGTAAAGTTGGTTCCCAAAAAACTGCAAGTTACAGTTAAGGAATGAGTGAATCTTATGTAATATAAATTCTACAGGAGATGATATAGCGGAGGATGGTGATATTTACTAGTCTGTATCAGCATGACCCCCTGGAAAGTTCCAAAAGGCATCCATGTACCTGCAATGTGTATAGTTTCAGTTTTCAAGAACATGAACACATCAGGATAAGTTTTCGTAGATTTGGAAAGAAAGACTGAATGGAAACGTACCCTCGATTGCTTGGTTTGTTACGGGTTTCGAGTAAATTTGGTATTCCACCGTATTTGACTCCCGTAACATAACCACCTGGTTTTGCTAGAGTTATCTGAACAATGCCATTATCTATTACAACCTGCGAACATAAAACATATACAAAACAATCAGAGAAAACGTCAATGGTAGACTGTGGAGGTTATGTCGCAAACTAAAGTTCAAGAAACATACATATGAACCACCCTCATACAACCGAACAGGAGACGAGTAGCCATTGCTCCCTATCGAAGCTTCCCTGAAGTAGAAAGATTATATTAAGAGCGCGATGAAATAAGATATATTAATTCAAGCCTCGTACAACTCTTTACTTGCAGAATTCTTTACCTTTGCAACAATGGCTGCTGGGATGAGCAAGAAGTCACCTGCAGAAGAAACAACGCAAAGAATATCCACGCAAACGCTCGAGATAACTTCTTCATGACCATCTTGATGGAGTCCTTAGGTTAGCTAGATGTGAAAGAGAGGTGACTAAAAGGACCAAGGCGCGTAGTGTATTTATAGCAGACGATTCACCATCTTAGATAATGAGTATGTCCTTAAACTTATCCAACTATGATTTCCTAATCCTACTCTCCATAGAATGGTTAAACCAACTAGACAATTAGCGTGAACTTACACTTCCATGCTAGATAATTAGCAAATCAAAGATTATGTTAGGAATAGGAATTGTAATCGATCCTTTACCTATACTAAATTCCATAATCCCAATCCTTGCATGATAACTAGCCAACGAGAAGTACGTAAGTTTCATCCCACCATACATAAAATATGCCTGTTTTGGATAATTTTGATGATTATCGATTGTGTTAAAGACGGAATTTACTTTTATTTAAGCTATAGTTGAAGTAGAATTATCTGTAATAAATAAATATATATATATATATATATATATTTAATTTCTCATATTACCCTTTATAATAATTATAATTATTTCTAAATTACATTAAGTACTTTGAAGAATTCCTTCTAAATACTTATAAATTATAAAATATAATATTTATTGTTGAGATATTAAGTGTTAGAAACTGAATAGTATATAAATCTAATTAAGTTAGGATTCTATAGAATATAACAAAATATTACGTAGACTCATTCAGAAGATAAAGTTTGATTATGTTAGAATAGGATATACATGCAATCCAAATTCATTGATCATGTTAGAATAGGATCTACACATGCAATCCAAATAAAATTCATTAATAAAATTTTTAAAAATATCATTTAATAAAATTTAATTTATTTTTAAAATAAAAACGAAATCTATGCCAATCTAGATCTGTGTATTAAAGATTTATGTTAGGAATAGGAATTATTAAATATGGTTTACCGATACTAAATTCCATAATCCCAATTTTTGCATGATACATAATTTTCATCCAGCTATATCGAAATTATGCTTTTGTTAATTTTGATTATTATTAATTGTGTTAAAGTTTGGATTTTAATTTTATTTAATTCATAACTAATATAGAAATCTAAATAATACATACAAAGACGTTATTTTAATTTTAGATAATTTTTCTATAGAATATAATTATTTAACATGTAATTAATTTCATTGCATATTCATTATCAAACTATTAAATTATTAAAATTATTATTTAACATTATAAAATTGAAATTTATGTCTGTAAAAATATTGCACTAATTATTAAAAATATTATATAAAATTGAAATTTATAAAATATTACACTAATTATCTTAACATAAATTCTTTAAAATGATTAAGAATTAATTACTATAATTAATAAACGCACATATATTAAGAAAAAATATTATATAATTTTTAAGTTTATTAATTAAATAAATTATAAAAATAATTTAAAAAACTGGTGCTGATTACCAAGCTCAATTAACGAGACAATGGAGGGCCTCGTCATATTCGTAGTAAAACCTCTTTATTCACTCACCAAAGTCTTAAGCATACTTTTTTTCTTTTTTTTTTGGATATATGTAACGGGCCTAAGCCCAAAAAATGACTAAATGCGTATTACTCGAGGGAGTGCGACTCCAACAGAGTCGGCTAACAGTAAGGGCAAAAGTCCATCCACAACTTTAGGAAACCATTTTACGCCAAGTGGCAATCTGTAACTATAATTAGCTAACCAATCTGCGCAACAATTACCCTCTCGAAAAACTATGATGCACCCTCACCTCCCAATTAGTCTTAAGCATACTTTACTTTATTCAGACTTAAGAAGGCACCATCAGCACCTTCCGTTTAAACAGTACATTATATTTTTTTATTTTTTTGTTACCCTCGAGGTTCTGGGGGCAAATAGTCGGTAATATATTTAAGTTATTACCGTTGTCATTATCACACTCAATCTGAAGTCCTGCAACAAAGCAGAGTTTGGAGAATTCTGATAATACACAGCCTTACCTTTACATAGTAAAGAAGTTATTTCCGATAGACCTACATACAGATATGATAAAAAGTAATGCAAGTTAAAGAATAAACAAGTAAAATTGACACGTGAAATAATTATGTAAACAAAATTACAATAAATAAATAATAAATAAAAATAAAATATAACCCAACTTTTATTACAATCATGTTTACATTAATCCCCACTTTTATGATCAACCCCTGGACTTCGACCCATGATATATTTTATTTGACATTATCGGAAAGAACTTAGAAATCGTTAAGTAATGGAATAAGCTTTTGAGGTTTTTTACCAACAGTAGCACCATTGGTTACGTTGGTATCAACCTCAAGAATAGATATAGATGAAGAAAGTGTACTTGTCAGAAAATCAACCTGTATGAAATACGTATTTGTGTGTTAAAACTTAAAAGTTCTTGTTAGTTGCTATCTTCCCCTTAGTATGAGTCGGAGTTCCCATTAATCTGAACTACTTCCTTCTATTATCATGTGTTGCCTATACTTCAACGCTACAGGCTATGAACAGGAGAAGTAACGTATAGAAAGTAATCAAGTTTCTTCTGGCCCTTCCAAGCGCAAGTAATCATACATGACACCATGAAAAGGGCTATCGCTTTTGGATTGAGTGAGGTATACAGCATTTTTTCCTTGGAGAACTAGTTTACTTGGTAAGCTAATGCTATACAACCGATACAGTCCATGAATGCCATGTCTGGCAACAGCATTATCCTTGCCTATTAGCCCTGTCGTAAAAAGAGGTTCTTTGGCCCCTGGATCATTGATCCGAACCTATTCGATATGTTAGACACGTTCATCAGCAAAACAATCAAAGTAACAGAGTAGTTTCTAAGGAGTTTGCATAGAAAGTAAGGGTCAGAGTCATACCTGGAGTTCAGCTACAGTAGCTGATGCCAAAGCCAACTGAAGCGTGTAAGATCCGCTCCGCTTCAGATCTCCAAGGTCAAAGTTAATCTGCCATGTAGTTCCCTTATATGTCCTATTTCCTTCAGTTCTGCAGTGCAACAAATCAGAATCAGCACACCAGGAAGATAAAACATAAGTAACATAGGAATAACAAATTAAGTGAATTAAATTACCTAGGAACCTGAGCAAAAAACCAATCCTGGAAATAATCATTGGTGCCCACATTATATACAAGATCACCCTCTGGATATAAATCACTATATCGTTCCCATAGTCCATACTGCCTAAACCTTTTCATGAAAAGTAGCGGCATTAACATATCAGACATATTGAAAAGTCGGTACTGGTACAAGAAATTGCAATATCCTGAGAAGAAGCTAACTTGTCTGTTGGTCGATTGCTGTACAATTTGTTCATGAGTGTGGGGTATGTCTCTGGCACAAAAAACTCAGCAGCACTGCGGTCAGGAATGCCGATTTCCCAAAGGGTCGGACCATTTCTTGGAGGTTCATAAATAAGGAGTCCCATTTTGAACTTAGATCCTGCATTTCATTAATTGGCAAACAGGACTGACATTATGTGAAAGTCACTAAAATGATGCCTTTCAAGAAAATTATGAAGATAGTTATACCTGGTGCAACGGTGATGTTAATATCACCCTTGTAATCTCCAATAACACCAGGAACCCAAGCATACAAGTTGTAGACTCCAGCTCGAACATTGTTGATCAAGAAGTGTCCTTCCCTGTCAGCTTGAGCCCAGAACTGGTAACCCTGGAATGGAATAACACAAAGATTGTTAGCTAAAAGGGTCCTCATTTTAACCTAATAGTTAGAGGAGAGACATTTTCAGTTGGTATTGATGAAACCTTGGCTTCTGTTTGCCATGAGCCCACCTCTCCAGGGGCTGCCAACCCCACATAAGCAGAGCTGGCATACATTAATCTCTTGTTCATGTATCTAAAGGAAAAGAAACAAATCAGAAACTTTGAAAGTTACTATATATTCACTTAGAAAATCATATAACAGTAGGATTCACCTGTCACGGACTAGTAATAGACCCGTAACACTCCCACGTTGTTTCCCAGAAGGAAAATCTTTTGACCGAGGAAAGCTATACGGCCAGCTTTTAACTTCTGTTGACATCTGATAACGGAATTCAAGTTGAAAAGTCATATAAAGGCTATCTATGATTCATTCCCATATAGGACACGAACTATTAGTAGATGGATGTACCTGCTTTTTAGCATCTCGCCAAAGAGATAAGGGGTTCTCAGTGGATGGAATGGAATTCAGATAAACAAATACAGGACCAAAAACCTTCTTCCAATGTTCTCCATTTCGATAATCTGTCCTCAAGTCCTTTCCAGTGTAGTGAGTACTGGTAAACATCTACCACAATAAAAACCAAATTAAAATCAAGAGGAAAACAGGTTACATCACGAGTATATAATTTGTGTTTCAATGATTATCTGAACCAGGGCTTGGAGATGGCTAACTTACATTAAGAACAGTTGGGCCAACATGGGAGGTAAGGTCTTGCTTGATAGGCCCACCAACACGAAACTCATTGCTTGGTGTGATCATCCAAAATCCCACCGGTGGATCCTCCGATATCCATCCGTGTAATTTATTGTCTTTGTTCTCGCATGAGTACTGGTACTTGTCATCTACCTACGTTCCACAACATCACCAAAACTTGGAAAAAATGTCCACTTGACTGAATATACCCAACTACTAACAACGAACCAACATTCAGATTTCGTTCAGTTGAAGAAAATTCCAGTAATTGAACCCAAAGATCACAACTTCAGAAAAGGTGCATTAATTCACAATTCATTGGGACATTACATCGAACACCTAACAAGTGTCTAAATAATAAGTGAATTTAGCGTTACCTCGCCTCTAAGTTCCGGATTGATTGGATGGGTCAAGAGAACAGCTTCTGGGTATGCTAGAGGCTGACCAGTTATACGGTCTTCAGGCATAGGCATGACCCGTTGTCTGTAGTCCGATATTGCCATGTAATGAAACCTGACCAGGCACGTATTCCATTAAAGAAACTGTTCTCTAACAACCAGCGACTTGTTGAATTGAGTATTTATTTCAAGTAGTTTTGCTCATACTTTTCCTGTTGGAGCTTAAAGACCACTCTTATCTGATCCATGTCAACATCAGGCCAGCCTTCTAACCGTTCCAATATGGTGTACATGTAAATCCCTGAGCTTCCACGCCTCAGTATGTACCTGCAAACAAGCTCATAATTAGTGGGTTAATGAACTTACTAACCATTGTTATTATCTTTAATCCAATTTTTTGGATGTTAACTTCAGATTTCTGAAGAATTGTGAGTCGGACCTTTTGTCTACATTCAAGGGAACTGCGTCTTTTCCAACCGAAACGTCCCATGTTTTAGAGAATGACACTTCCACTTGCTCCTCGTCTTCCTCTATTATGCTATATTTAGTTCCTCGTAATCTGCAAATCAAGTTGCAAAATCTTCATCTGAATCATGAAACTTCATTTAAAAAATGATCATTTTCATATTATATGAGAAGCATAGGGAACTTGGGCTCAGTGAGTTTGGAACGTCACTTGATTGGTCAAATATATACGGAAGGAAAAAACTCCTGACGAAGGAAGTGACGAAACCTGTCAAAGATGATACGATCTCCAGGAGTGTTCCAGACCACGTCCCAATACCTGCCCCAAAAAATTATTATTGTCAAGTGCATATTTACCAATTGCAAGTGCTATTAGAGATTGGACTGAAAGAGACTGCTTGGCAATTGCGGTGATTGGTAGATAGATACCCTCTATTGTCATCTTCGTTAAGAGTTTCGAGCACATTGTCAATTCCATGGTATTTTATTCCAGCCACATCGCCATCAGGAGCAGAGAAGGTGACTTCAACAATCCCATTATCAATCACAACCTGAGAGACAAAGTAGCTAAAATTATTACTTCTGAAGCGAAATATACTATCAACAAAGTCAACTGAAAAAGGCTAGAGACTAGGATATCTACAGAAGCCTCAGGACTTTGGTTTACCTGAAACCTATAGGTTTTCAGTTTAGTGAGTTCTTCAAACGTAACACATCAAGAAACAGTGACTTACCTAACTTTTTAAAGATGTATAGATTAGATCCTAAGCTGAATAAAATTATACAGAATTAGTACCCGTTCGTGACTTTGTCTCCGGAGCTGGACCCCAAGAGCCGTTGAACTGTAATTGGTCCTTGGAAGTTCTCTGCAAATAGTAAAACTAAACGATGCTTATCTCATTAATGAAAAGATAGAAAAATTTAGAGAAAGTTATTTTATAACGGCTGCAAGTGAGAAGGTATGACTCCTGAGTCCTGATGTAATTTGCTGTGGTCTCGTGAAATGGCATCAACATTAAACACCAGAAGTGGGACCTGTGTTTAATAGCTTTAGTCACAAGCATGCACTCTCTTTTTAGAGTAGAAATGGGTGGCTCTAGGCTATAGCTTTTTACAAACTTGTATCGCCTTATAAACTTTCTGCTGTAGAGGTCTAGCGGGTCCAAAAAGGTCCTATTTCGTGGCATTTTTCGAGAGTTTGAGAAGAGGAAATAGAGATGAATGTACTCTTTGTCTTTAAAACAGATAATAGCAACAAAACACAAGGATTGAAAGATGATCGACAACACATTTGGGCCAACAGTTTAACTCAGCAAATGTGACCAAAGATCAAGAAAAAGGAAAACAAGTTTATAGACAAAACAAAACAAAAGAAATTGAAAGTCATGTCCTTCCAGGAATTCCAGCCTCATGTTTTACCTGTCTCAACAGTTAGTAAGACATGTGAACTGTCAATTATATCTGTGACTCTGTCTATACACAGGGATATGAAAACACTTGCAGTACCCAAACAGAAACACAATACAACGCTCAGAGAAGGGAGAGAAGGGAAAGAAGAGGAAGAACCTAACTGGGGTCTTCTCGGAATAAGCAGGACCACGGAAGATGGACAAGAAGAAGATGATGAAGAAGAAGCAAACAGCCATTGCTAGACACCTAACAAGAGAGCAGAACTTGTCCATTGTCATGCCAAATTGTTACACAATTCCACAAAATGGGATCTAATCTCTCAAAGACAGAAACTTCCAAGTGAAAACAAAGAGAAGGTAAAACACAAGCATTAACATAAAAACCAGGAAACACGGACATACCTTGCTTCCTACCAATGTAATCTAGAAGCAAATCTGTCTGGAAAAGCAAAAGGAAAGTGGTGGAAAGTAGAGTGAGAGCAGATGAGGTATCAGATAAGTAATATCTACACTTTTTCCTTCTTTTCTTTGATCATACACCCCCTTTTCTGTTCGGTCGTCACTGCTTCTTTTAGTAGTGAGAATTCTAAAACCTGAGAATTGAAAATCAGGAACAGTCCTGAAGCTGTTTTAGGAAACGTGCAGAGTGATGAATGACCTTTCAGTAACTCGAGAGAATAAAAAACGTTGCCTTAATCAGCTTCAAATACGTGTAATAACTTATGAAACATAAATGCGTTCTTTGCATTCCTACCTTAAACCACTTTAGAAGAAGATGTGTCAAAGGTCACGGGTTCTCATTATTTGGAGGGAATTGTGCAACACCATTCATAGCATTAGCAACAAAAGAACTCACACCGATTTTGGTCACTTTAAAGAGGGCTTCACGTGAGACTGGAGTATGAAAGGAAATGATTCGTGCAATGAATTTTGCATTTGACCATTCAGAGAAATTTGGTTTTAAGATGGAAACTTTTCAATCTTAACAATTAATTAATTAATCATAATGCATGATTTACTAAATTAATCGTAGAGGAAGAAATGAGGGTTTTGGTGCTTAATTACCTTTGGATTAGTGGTGGTGGAAGCTGAAGTAAGAAGACCGGTATTGAGTTGTTCTGGGTAAGACGAACACAACTGCAAAATGTTGGATTCCAAGAAGAAGAGTAAGCTCTCAGATACTAATGTATGAAGGTATATTAATGAAGCTATGTAAGAGATATAAGATTTGCGTTATGCATGCAGATTCTGTTAAATCCTATAGGTTCGTTGAGAATGTGGTCACGGTTGCGGTGTTTATATACAAAAAAGAAAAGAAAGTCAAATCATATTTTTTTCAAATATAAAATATCTATGGAATTTTTTATATAAATTAGTCAGCATTAAATTATTTAATAAATCAAACCAAACAAAGTAATTAATATCAAAATTAGTATTTGGCAATTCTCACGAACTAAAATTGATAGGAATTAATAATTGTATGTAAATTAAACATTTGAACTTACATCATTTTAATTTGCTTAAAATTTAATAAAAATTATAATTAGTCAATCAACATAAAAGAAACATTTTATGTAAAAAAAACTAAAAGTAGATAATATGAGAAAAATATTTTAAAAATTATTTCACTCAATTTTCAATTTAAACCGTTAGAAAATAAGGATTTACTTTTTTTCTTTTTCTTTTTATTTTCACTTATTCATGTTGGCCAAGAGTTTCTCTACTAGTTAGGGATAAGACTGCGTATTATTAGACCTCCTTATACCTTGCATCTCAGCGAAATTTTTGCTGAGTGTTGTTGTTGTTCTGGTACTAACGATACTTTGAATTCTATTAATTTGAATATAGATTTACCAAATTAATCAAGTAATAATTTTCATTACACAAAAATAGAAAATGGTTAATGTTATTGGTTAGATGTCAATACTCTTAACCATTGAGTTTTTTTTTTTTGAAATCATTGACAAGAAAGGCAGAAACAAAACTAACCCAAGCTAACAGGCTTACTCCGTGCACCCGGATCTTACTAGCCTTTCACCATCAAAATCTGAACAAGCAGAAATATCTGAAACTAAAATGGAATCTAAACATAAAGGGCTAACACTCCAATGTTGAAGGTTTGCATGTAATAAGGCTACCCGGGCAAGTGAGTGAGCCGCCTTATTAGCAATCCTACGCGTCCAATGGAAGGACAAGTGAAGAAAATGTCGCTTGAGTGAGAGACAGTCAAGGGCCAAAATTTCAATCTCAGAACTGTTCGAAGACGGAGCTAAAATAGCTTGGACAGCCGTCAAACAATCAGACTCCACAATGACACGATCAATTTGTTTTTCTTTTAACCAAGATAGAGCTTCCCTTATTGACATAAGCTCCGCAAGGACTGGGTCAAGCAGAAAAAGGTAATGTCCGGAGATAGTAGCAACAAAGCAACCTCTATCATCCCTGAGAATGGCAGCAAAACCTGAGGCATTCTTATCTTGAAAAATAGCCGCATCAACGTTGCATTTCAGGAAACCCTCCGATGGTCTAGTCCATCCAGCGTTGATAACTCTGCCCTCCTCAGTCGGATCAGTAACCCTCTTAAACACCTCCCGCGAAGCCTGCCAATCTTTAATAAATCTATCTGCGAAATTAACTATCATCAAAAGGGACATGTTCTTACCTTGCCATACTCGTAAGTTTCAATGATACCAAATACCCCACAACAAAGCAAGCTGGCGTTCGATGGTGGAAATCGACGAAGTTTGTAGTATCTGCGTTAAAAACGTAACCACTCCCTGACGTGGGCGACTCCAACCTATCAATGCCTAAACGTCTTGAGCTTTCGGGCAACCCACTAAAACATGATAAAGGTCTTCTGGCTGGCCACAAACATCGCATTCAATATTGAGCAAGATACCTTTACAACGTAGACGGTCTTTGCAAGGGAGAAAGCCACGAAAACATCGCCAAACAAAGTCTTTAATTTTGGGAAGTATAGGCAGATTCCAAATCTTGGTCCAAGGACCCTCAACGAAGAGATTACCAAAGTTAGTATGCATTGAAAGAGCCAATTTGTACCCTGTTTTGTCTGAGTAAACACCATTCGGACTGTAATGCCAGATAAGTTGATCTGGAGGTTTAGAGTAAGCTATAGGGATCCTGGAAACACGACTCACATCATGAGGTGTTAACAAACCTTCTAACAATTGAACGTCCCACCCTGATCCCTCCTCATTAAACAAATCGCACACCTTAAGATCATCAAATTCCTGGATGGACGAAGAGGTAACAAAAAAATTATTTGCTTCATTGATCCATGGATCAGCAAAAACATTAATAGAGAAGTCGTCCCCCAGTCTCCATCTTACACCTTTAAGCAGAACATCCTTAGCCGCAAATATACTCTTCCAGATAAAACTTGAATT
>JAOSBP010000206.1:3118728-3132280 GCA_027563825.1 Erythroxylum mucronatum
TACTGGTCAACGTGCACGTGACTCTGCTGGGTGGACTACCTTACCCACATAACATGTATTCATGCATAAAACTGGACCTGTCTTGTCCAACTGACTGATTCTTGAAAATGGATTTTTCATGCAATCCAAATAGCTGATTCTGAATTTCCATGCATAATATTTCATGATTTTTCAATAGCATTCATGCTCATTTAATTCATGAATTTGTCAAGCAATATCAAGCAATATCATATACTGTCAAAACTCTCACATAATGGCAATCATAAGTTAACTTACACACAATCAATGCTCAATTAAATACTCATCTCAAGGTAGGTAAAACCATAAATGTTCATTAATTAATTTAGCATTCAATACTTACTAACATAAAGATAATCATGAAACCTACCTGAATCTTGCTAAAATCCTTACTCAAGAGAGTTCCTCCTCTTGCTCTTCTTGCTCTTCTCTTCTCTCTTGCTCTATTTCAAGAGAAACCCAAAAACCCATTTCAACATAACTTCAATTGAAAAACCATAAAATACTTTTCATGAAATCAACTTGAAAATCACTAAATCCATTCCATTTCTAAGATTTTCAACTTAAAACCCAAGCAAGAGCTAACACTTAAACTTTTGACTTACCTTAAATCTTCAACTACTCAAAGAGTTTCTTGGCTCAAAAGGTAGCTTAGCTCTTCCTCCACCTTTTTCCTTCTTGGATTAATCTCAAACACCTTCTTGACCTTTTGGAAAATCACAAACCCTAGCACTTTTCTTCTTCTCTTCTTCCTTTTCTCTCCCACGACCTCACTCTCTTTTCTTCTCTCTCAATTTCGATTCTCTCTTCTCCTTCTCTACTAACACTTATTCTTCTCTTCTTTTTATACTCTTTACCACTCAACTTAAGCCCAACAAGCCAAAAGCCCACTTCATCTTCTCTTCTTTCTTCTTTTCATTTAGGCCCAAAGCCCAACTAACACTTTAAATCCATCTAACACATTTATTACATTCACTTACTACCTATCATATTAAATGTCATTTAATCATGCTATCTAACTCCATTTAATTCATTAGCTCATGTCAACTAACTTCATTTATGCTACTATACTTAATCAATTATCAACTTAATTTAATTTACTAATGCTTTAATTTCTTAAATCATGCTTAATTATATAAAAAAATTCTGGGGCTAACAAACTGACTCACAATACGTACTGAATAGGCAATGTCCGGTCGTGTGTGAGACAAATAGATCAGCTTCCCTACCAAGCGTTGATACCGTTCCTTATCTGTTCGTTCCCCATTCTCTTCTATCCTGAGTTTATGGTTTACCTGCATCGGGGTTGCTACGGGTTTGCAATCAACTAACCCAGTTTCTGCCAATAGGTCGAGGATGTACTTCTTTTGTGATATGAAAATTCCTTTCTTTGATCGAAGGACTTCAATGCCTAAGAAATACTTCAATCCTCCAAGGTCTTTCATTTCAAATTCTCTGAACAGATTCTCCTTAAGGTTTTCCATCTCATCCCTATCACTGCCTGTTATAATCATATCATCAACGTAGATTATCAGGCACGTGATCAAATCTCCCCGTTTCTTCAGGAATAGGGTGTGATTAGAGTGGCTTTGCACGTATCCATGGCACTACATAGCCACTGTGAATCTGCCAAACCATGCCCGTGGTGATTGTTTGAGTCCGTACAGAGCCTTTCGAAGTCTGCATACCTCATTTTGCCCAAAAAATTCTGTGAACCCTGGTGGGGGTTCCATGTAGACCTCCTCATTCAAATCCCCATGTAGGAAGGCATTTTTTACGTCGAACTGATGAAGTGGCCAATCCTTATTTGCTGCTACTGATAACAGTACTCGAATCGTATCAAGTTTCGCCACTGGTGAGAAGGTCTCAGAATAGTCAATTCCAAACGTCTGAGTGTATCCTTTCGCAACCAGTCGGGCCTTGTATCTTTCCACTGAGCCATCAGCTTTATGTTTAATTGTGAAGACCCACCTACAGCCAACCGGTCTTTTTTCCTCAGGTAATGTCCACTTCTCCCATGTATCATTTTTTGCTAATGCTTCCATTTCGACTTCCATAGCTCTCTGCCACTCCTTACTCTGTTTGGCTTCCTGTACAGTTCTGGGAACCTCCTCTTTGTAGAGTGTACTTAAACAAGACTTTGCTGTATGTGATAGACTCCCCCTGACCATATTTCCCACAGGGTATTTGGCAGTCCGGGATGTATGATCAGGTGAATATCTTTGCGGAGGTATCCCTCTAGTACTTCTCTGTGGCAGGTTGTACCTAAGGTTTGTTGCATTCTCAGGCACAGTATCAGGAGCATTTGGGGCATCAATAGTATCATAAATAACAACAGGGAGAGGAGAAGGTTCAGTTACCTCATTTTGGACATCATTCGGAGGAGAATCGTTGGGCGTAGGTGTGGTACTGAGTTCTTCAAGAGCAGACGGTGGTGGTGGTGTATGATCAACCAGATCGGTATAACTCAACCAGCTCAGAGATCTGTCACTATGAGTCTCCCACTGATCACTGTGCTGGGATAAATAGAAATACTCTGTTTTTACAAAATTGCAGTCCATGCTGATAAGAAATCGTCTGGAACCAGGATTGTAGCACCGGTACCCCTTCTGACTGGGTGCGTATCCCATGAAGACACATTTTTCCGCACAAGCATCTAATTTGGTGCGGTCCGACTTTGGTATATGAACGAAGACCGTACATCCAAAGATCCGTGGTGGTAAAGTGAGATGTGGTGGGACTGTAGTTTGAGTTTGAAGGACAGTCAACGGTGTCTTGTGGGCCAGGATTTTGGTTGGCACTCTGTTGGTTAAGTAGACTGCAGTGCTGATTGCTTCAGACCAGAAATGTTTCGGGACATTTGCTTCAGTGAGTAAAGCACGGGACATCTCAAGTATGGTTCGATTTTTCTGTTCCGATACCCTGTTTTGTTGAGGAGTATTCGGGCACGAGGTCTGGTGGAGAATACCCTGCTGCTGGAAAAAATTATGCATGTCCTGGTTAACATACTCTCGTCCATTATCCGACCAGAGTACTCTGATTTTCTTATAAAACTGTGTTTGTACCGTCTTAAAGAAAGCCACAAACGTACTAACCACTTTTGATTTGTGTCGCAGAAAATATACCCATGTCATGCGAGAAAAATCATCAATAAACAACACAAAATACCGAAATTGATTCTGATTAGTCACTGGGGCTGGTCCCCAAACATCTGAATGTACTAACGAAAAAACAGACTCAACTCGAGTATTATTCGATTTGAATGAAGTTCTATGACTTTTGGTAGCAAGACACGTTTGACATGACAAATCCAAAAAATGATTGTTCTGAAAAAAGGAAGGAAATAACATCTTCAAATATCCAAGTGAAGGGTGACCAAGTCTCCGATGCCAAAGCCAGAGTTGTGTGGTTCCTGTTCCTTGTGAAAGAAGGGCCTTGGACTGGTTCTCTACTTCATCCACATAATACAACCCACCACGCTCAGTACCACGCCCAACGATCTCCTTCGTATGAATGTCCTGCAAGATGCAAAAATGAGGATATATGAGAACCACACAATTCAATTCCTTCGTCAATTGGCTCACAGACACTAATTTGCAAGATAGAGACGGAACAAAAAGGCAGTTTCTCAATTTTAAAGTTGGAGAAATAGAAACGGAGCCTTCTTTCTCAACCGAGATCTTGTCCCCACTTGCAGTCAAAATATGGGACTGCCTTGGAGTTATGGGATTAATAATGTCACCCGGGTCAAAAGTCATGGAGTCTGTAGCGCCACAGTCAAAAATCCACTGTATTGTTTGAGTAGGTTTAGTTTGAGAGTGTAATCCACAAGGTGCAATCATATGGGGGCCCATCTGTACTTTATCATAAGTACTTTTAATATAAGTCTTCAACCTAGGGTTGGGATCATTACCCCCAAACCCTCTACCTTGTGCGCCGTCGTTAGCCTCACTGCCGCCTATGTTGCCGGCGATGTTTGCCCGGCTCACTCCGACCGTCGTCGCCATGGTGTCTCCTCCGATGACGCCGACGGCGGCAGTCTCTTCTTCTCCGTTGCTGACGGCAAGGTTTGCCCGTTTGTGACCTCCCTTCGCCGCCTGTCTTCGGTCGCCGGTGGTTTTCCGGGCACCTTCCCACCAGTCCGGGTAGCCAACGATCTCAAAACATTGATCTATGGTGTGTTTCGGCTTCCCACAGTGGTCGCAGACCAACTCCGACTTGTCCTCACGCAATGATGGCCGACGACGCCTTTCAGATCCACGCCCACTGTTCTCCCTTTTCACCATAAGTCCAGATCCCGGTTTTTGGGTTTCTGAGTTGGGAGATTCTTCGCCGCCCTCAGGATTTGGAGGCGGGCGGCTTCTCGCCTCACGGTGGCATACGCTGCTTCCACCGTTGGCTTTGGGTCCTGTTTTAGTATGTCCCTTTGGATTACATCAAATTTCTCATCTATACCTGTAAGAAATTGGTACAGACGTTGTTCTTGGGTGATCTTGTTGAAGATAGTGATATCTTCGGAACATTTCATCGGGTTGGGTTGTTTTCTGTCAATGGCCATCCAAATCGCCTGGAGTTTGGCCCAGAAATCCTCCAAGCTTTCGTGTCCCTGTCTCTGAGTATTCGCCCTCCGATGTAAATCGAAAAGTTGAAGCGGATCCCCTCCGCTGCCGTAGGTGGTGGCAAGACCCTCCCACAGTGCCTTCGCCGTTGGATATTGCAGGACGTTGTTGAGAAGGTTTGAGTCGATGTTTTGAATCATCCACGTAAACACGCTCTGATCTTCTTGTTCCCACTGATCGAATTTGGGGTCGGTTTCTTCCGGAGGCGGTGGGATCCCAGTTATGTGTGATCGGCCGCCCCGGCCTCCAATTGCCATCTTCATTAATCGCGCCCATATCGGATAATTGTCACTGTTGAGTTTGATTCCAATAGACAAATTATCGGAATTGGGCAGAAGGTATTGGTTTTGGTTTTGGTTGTTGTTCCGCAACAGATTTGCCAATTGTATTGACAAATCTGGATTGGCTTCTGTTGGATTGGTTTCTGTTGGGGTTGACATGTTTATTGCAGGTTGTTGCTGGATTGAGGCTGATTAGGGTTCGAGATTGGTTTGGGACGATGATGATTAAAACTGAGTCCCCAAGGTTCTAAACACTGCTCTGATACCATGTTAGAACATGGTATTCGGGAAAAATTCTGTATATCATTCATTCCTCTAAACAAAGAAATATAAAGGCCCTAAACACAATCCCTAAGAATCAGACTAATTACAGAGTTTTAGGAACTAAATCTGGTAAGTCAACGTCACCATAACTTATGATATCCTAACATATAGAGACTTAGTTGTACCATTATAGGTAATCCAAACATCAGCAGTATCATCGCTGTGTAGGCTACCATTCCAAGGGGTATATGTTGCAGAGACAACCGAGTTGTTGTTGATCCCAACATGCTGGACTGGAGGATCCCATTCAGGGTTTGGGAAAGTGTCAAATTCAACATGAAGAATTTGGTTATGAGAGGAATCTGAAGTGGTGATGTTAAACAAGCCAAGGAAACCTCCAGCTGAATTGGGTGGTATATGGAATCCCACAGGAGCAAGGAAGAAAGCGAACCCGGCAGCATATGTCTGACGACCTTCGACATCGATGTAGAAAGCAAAATGAGTTGAGAAGTCTGTGAGCTTTCCACTTTGACGATCCCATATTGGTACCTTATTAGCATAAGTGACTCGACCAACCTGACACATGTAAAGATCACTGTTAAACCCGATAGTCCCAACAAAGTTCGTTGCTCCTCCTTCAAGAATCAAGCTGTTGTCATTCGGGTCAAAGCGTGTGATCTGAAAGGAAACTGGACAAGAGAAGGGAAGAAGCAATAAAAAGGAAGCAACTACGGTATGCAAGCTAAAAAAAGAGATGTCCATGATTTTTCTGTTTGTCTAGATAGTAGTGAAGAATGAAGATTACTGCAATATCTAAACAGAAACAAAATCTGACAGAACACGGTGTTTCTAACGAGCACTAGACCTCTAAATCCTGAAGTTAGGTTTTTCAGATACCACCTATATAGTATAGATGAGGGAAGCTTCAGTGAAAGAGGCCCGAAGTTGAAAATTGGCTGACACTAGAATTGGATTCGTTTGGTGGTTATATCTCTGCAAATCAGGACCAAGTCTTCAGATAAAACCTTAAATGAATTGCATCAACGTCAATTACTTTCCAGGTTCAACTTGAGTGGATGTAATCAGCAGAGAAAATCAAGAACATGTCATAAAATTAAATTAAGAGGACAAGACAAACTTGAAGATAGTGATTTTGCTAATTATCTACAGATATGGACATGCACAGCCATTTATAAATAAAGGTGATACTGCTACGTACCTGGAAATGGAGCTGGAAAACATATCAGAAGTAAAGACAAAGTAAAAAGTCTTCATTTTTTATCATATAAACATGTGGAATCTGACATACATATCTGATTTTATTCAAATAAATAAGTAAAACCAACTTATCTAACATATCTATAAGTTGCATATGGGCAAAATTAGTTAAATAATATATCAAGCGAAGTTGAAATTTTCTCAATATTACTGCAGTTGTTTTATATTTGAAAAAGTCAGAAATAATATGAATTAACTTATTTAAATTAATTAATATGGTATGACGTACTTAAATTTTTCTATCATTTTGACATTGACATTAAATAAGAATTATTTCATTAGAGAATTATTGGTGATATGGTTTATTCATTCAAATCACCTATGTGTTATATACACTCTTCCTAATTCTCATGAAAATCCATATACCAAAAACAAGTATATATATACACAAGCATCCTTGAAAGTGAATGTCTAAATATTCATTTAAGTGACCATGATATCTAATTCACTAATATTGTATACCTTTTAAATTTGAGAATTTTTTCAACCCAGAAAAAAAAGAAAAAATATGTTTGAAATTATAAGCACTTTTGGCTGAAAAATCAAATTTAACCTATTCCTTAAAAGCATTTGGGCAAAAATAAAATTTAATTCCTTAAGTTTAGATATTCCATTAAAAATTTAAATATGATAGGATCTAAAAAAAGCTTTAACAAAAAGTGAAAGACAAACAAAACATGATTAGGGGAAAAGTGAAAATAACAAGCTCTCTTAAAAAACTGGACCAGTTCAACCGGCTTAATTGTAAAAACTTTGAACTGGTTAATTTTTTTGTTCGGTTTTTAACTATTCGATTTCATTTACTTTAATAACTCTTATTGTTAAAAATCTATCAGTTTATTAATTAATCAGTCAGTTTTTGTAAACTAATCAACTTTTATAAATCAAAATAAACTAATTAATTTTTATTTAACAAACTTTCTTTTTAATTAAACTTTGAATTAAGGTTAACCTATGTTAATTATATTTCAAATTCTTCAATTCTATTTAATATTTAATTAATTTTATGACAATTTAATAATGATTAAATTTTTTAATAAATCTCTTAATTTACCCATTCAACTTCTAGCATGATATCTAAAATATAGTCAACAAGTTGAAGAAACCTTTTGGGCTTCAACTATGCCGACTCAGTTTAGCCCGAAGTTTGCTTTTTCTCTCCATTCGACATGGAGACAAAGCCCAAAAGCCTCAGGTTTGCTTCTTCAAGGTGCTTCCGTATAAACGAAAAAGTTTCTAATAAACATAAAATCTAATATAAAATAACTGTCTAAACTATTTTTTTTTTCTCATTGCATTATTTGTGACATTGGAATAACAAAGAAAATTTTATTTTATTTATTATTATTATTTTATTAATTTCAAGTGATTAAAATTAACCTAATCAAAATAAAAAGTAATGATTAAAATAATAAATATTATATTATGCATCTTTAAAAGAGTTCATTAATGATTATCTTTCATGTCAATTCATAAAACTCAACTCTTTATAATTAAATTGTTGTGATTATTTGTTAGATAACTAAAAATTATGTGACATTATCGGAAAACATATGAGCGGAGCTGCTTTTGTACTTAAGCAGCTCCTATATTGGTAGAAGAAGTTGAGTCAATAATTCATATAGTCATTAGATTTAGACCCGCCTCTTAATATTCCATAATTCATATAAGTCCTATTACAACATTGAATTCCACGTAATTTAATCCTTAGATTTAGACCTGCCTCTTAAGATTCAATAATTCATATTACATCATTCAATTCCACAGAATTTAATCATTACATTCAGACCCTTCTCTTGATTCTTTCCCTAATTTTCCAAAATCTCCAAACCAATGTAGAGCCAAAAGGTCCATTTGACAAAAGTTTCTTACTCTTGGGTTACAGATATATAATTGGGTCCCAACTCCCACCTCCCACCTCCCAACCCTGTCTTGTAAAACTTTCAACACTATTCAACTAATTCAAAGTTGTACTAATACAACTCCCACCGGATCATCGTGTTTCTCTGACTTTAATTTTGTGGCTGTCGATTGAGTTTGCATTAATCAACTGAAATTATTGTTACCATCCTTTCAATAACAAAAGTCAAGATTGCGACGGCTACAGGTTATTGTCTTAAGCATGTTTGTTTGTTTTCTCGAATTGAGATGAGATTTTCAAACAAATACCAACCGACAGGCTAGTTTCCTAAAGACTCTAGCGGCACATAATGTGTGCTCTGATTGAAGAAAACAAGAGGTTAACAAAAAGACAATAAAGACTTTTGAATTTATGTTCACATGACATGAATTGTTTACTGCAAAACATAAATTCTGGAAAGGTTAAAGAAAAGTCCTTATATTTCGTGGAGTCTCAGTCTACCATTAAAGTCTTTGGATATGAGTTTACATGAATTGTTTTGAAGACGTCAACGAAAAACAGGAGAGTTAGAGAAAAGGTATGAATGCATTAATACTATTTTATTACTTCCACTACCACCAAAACACGTGCACATAATGAACGTGTATTGATGCTCATAACTTTGTCAAGGAAAATAATATAAATGAATATGCATGTTGAAGTTGGTTATTTTTGGATTTTACAGTATTACGAGTTTTCCAACATTACAGTTAAATCTTGAACATTTATTTAGACTTAATTAAATGTTTATTGTATAAAAAGCTTGTTAGTCACCAAAATAACTTTACTTGAAAAGATATTTAAACATTTAATTATGCATTCTTTCAATTGTTTATGTTATATAATGCTAATAAATGACATAAAAGATGAACTGAACAATTGAGATTCTTAATTATAATGCTAGAAGATCACCTGAAGGTAAATCGTTGCTTATAATTAATAACATTAAGGAGACTTATCGATGTACTTAATAAATATGTTTGTATATCCAAAGATAACATACTTACTAGCTCGAATATGATTGACTATCTATCAAAATGTTTATATATATGTTGTTAGCATCATTATGGATTAAGGATATGTGTTTAAGTATCACCTAAAGGTGAACTTAAATATATACATTAAAGTTTATTATTGTCTGAATTTATTAATTATACTCAAGCATTAATGTGTGAGTTTGTTTTTACATTTGCAGCTTCTAGTAATTTGTTAGCCATGGGTAATGGCCTGATCAAATTCAATGGGCTAAACTATGCCGATTGGTCTGAGAAAATCCAATTTCAGTTGGTTATTATGGATAAGGACTTGGCATTAGTTGTGGAGAAGCCTGGAACTATTACTGAGACTAGTACCAAAGCTGAAAGGACATATTTTAAGGTTTGGGAAAAGTCTAATAGGTTGAGTCTAAACTTGATGCGATTGACAATGACTACAAATGTTAAGCCATCAATGCCTGATACGGACAATGCAATCATGATGAAAATTAAAGAGTACTCACAATCATACATAGCTGACAAGTCTATTATAGGTAGCTTGATGAGTGAATTGATGACCAAAAAGTTTGACTAGTCATAACTTATCCATAATCATGTAACAGTCATGTCAAATACGACTGCAAAACTGAAATCAATGGGCACGAATGTGAGTGAATTATTCCTAGTACAGTTCATCATCAACTCACTTCCTCCTGAACTTGGTTAGTTCTAAGTGAATTACAATACTTTGAAGGAGAAATGAAACTTTCAAGAAATCAAGGCCATATTGGTGCAGGAGGAAGGGAGATTAAAGAAAATGAAGAAACACTTTATTCACCTTACAATTCACAAAGAAGCTAGCATCAGAAAGGAAAAGCCAGGAAAGAAGAGCAACAAGAAGAACAAGGCCCTAATGAAGGTTAATGAGGGCTAAATTCATAAAAAGCAACATTGTTTCTTCTACAAGAAAGCTAGTCATCTCAAGAAAGATTGTCTTAAGAGAAAGGCTTGGTTTAAAAAGAAAGGTAAGTATTATGTTTCAGTATGATTTGAAAAAAATCTTATTGAAGTGCCCAATAAAACGTGGTAGTTAGATTTAGGTGCAACTACTCATGTGTCACATATTATGTAGGGATTTCTTTTGATCCAAGCCATAAAAGGAACTAAAGAGTTCCTTTATATAGGTAGCATAATGAAGGCACAAATAAAAGGAATAGGGACATACAGATTGATCTTAGACACTAGTTGTAATCTAGATCTTGAAAAGTGTCTTTATGTTCCTGAATGTGTTAGAAATTTAGTTTCTGATAGTAAGTTGGATAAGATAGATTTTAATTTCAATGTTGGAAACGATATTTTTTTCTTTGTATAAACAACAGTACTATTATGATTTTGGTACATTAATGGATGGTTTATATCGTTTCAACCTTGATGTAATTATTTTGAATCCCTGTTTCATGTTGAACACAATATTGGTAATAAATGTAGTGCACATAATGAACACTCTACTTATTTGTGGCATCGAAGGTTAGGTCATATATCTAGAGAAATGATGATGAGGTTAGTGAGGAGTGAAATCTTAACCTCAATTTTACTAACTGAGATGTCTGAGTGGATTGCATTAAAGGCAAACAAACCAAACATATATCTAAGAATTCAGTCACAAAAAGCATTGAGTTGCTTGAATTAATACCCACTGATATATGTGGTCCATTTCATGTTCCATCTTAGGGCAGTGAAAAATATTTTATCAAAATTATTGATGACTATTCACGTTTTTGTTATCTCTATTTATTGGATGAAAAATCTCAATCAGTGAACATTTTTGAGTTGTTCATTAATAAGGTAGAAAGGCAGTTAGATAGAAAATTGAAAGTTGTAAGGTCTTATATAGGTGGTGAATATTATGGTAAATATGACGAGAATAGACAGTGTCTAGGTCCATTTGCAAAATTTCTTCAAAGTTAAGGCATTTGTGTATAGTATACAATGCCCGGTACACCATAACAAAATGATGTAGTTGAAAGGCAGAATCATACTCTTATAGATATAGTTAGGAGTATGTTAAGTTACACGAATGTACCTTTACCTTTATGGATGTATACATTAAAGACAACTACATATCTACTTAATAAGGTTCCTAGTAAAGCAACTCCTATGACACCTTATGAATTGTGGACAAGTAGGAAACCTAGCTTGAGTCACCTGCATGTTTGGGGTTGCTTAGCCGAAATAAGGATTTATAATCCTCACGAAAGGAAACTTAATGCAAGAATCATTAGTGGTTACTTCATTGGTTATCTAAAAAAGTCCAAAGGGTACATAATTTATTATCCTAACCATGGTATAAGAATAGTTGAGTCTGGTAATGCTAGGTTCATTGAATATGGACAAATAAATAAGAGTGGGGGACCACAAAAGGTGGATATTCAAGAGATTCAGATGGAAAATCCTTCACCCAGTGTCTCTTCTCAAGTTGTTATTCCTCTTTTCGTATCATAGTCACGCAACAAATCGGAATAACAAGTTAATATTCCAAACTCACAAGAAGAGAATGTCAATAATGAACCAGTAAATAATGTGCAAGCCACAAATGATTAAGTGATACCATAAGAAATATTATTATGAAGGTTTAAAAGGGAGAAAAGACCAGCTATATCAAACGATTATGTGGTGTATTCACTTGAGCACGGGTGTGACTTGAGCATTAATAAGGATCCAGTCTCATTTAAAGAAGCCGTAAAATGTAACAATTATGAAAAATGGCTTAATGCTATTAAAGAAGAGTTAAAATCTACGGAAGATAATCAAGTCTAAGAACTAGTTAAGTTACCTGAAGACTTAAAGCAAATGGGCTGTAAACAGGTCTTTAAGACCAAAAAGGACTTGAAAGGTAATATTGAAAAGTACAAAGCCATACTTGTAGCTAAAGGTTATACTCAAAAGGATGGTATTGACTTTAAAAAGACCTTCTATTCAGTTTCAAAGAAGGATTTTTTTAAGAATTGTTATAACATTAGTAGCTCATTATGATTTAGAGTTTCACCAAATGGATGTAAAGACAACTTTTTTGAATAATGACTTAGAAGAAGGAGTTTATAAGGACCAATCAGAAGGTTTTGTGACTGTAGAAAAGGAAAATATAGTGTGTAAATTCAAGAAGTTAATATATGATTTGAAACAAGCTTCCCGACAGTGGTATCTTAAGTTCAATGATACCATTACCTCTTATAGTTTTGTGGAGAACACTATTGATAGGTGTGTCTATATAAAGGTCTGTGGGAGCAAGTACATTATTTTAGCATTGTATGTTGATGATATTCTTTTGGCTGCTAATGATTTGGGCTTGTTACATGATGTAAAAAAATTTCTCTCTAATAACTTTGAAATGAAAGATATGGGTGAAGCATCTTATGTGATTGGAATAGAAATATTTCGTGACAGGACACAAAGATTGTTAGGGTTGTCTCAAAAAGGATATATCAATAAAGTATTAGAGAGATTTAAGACAAAAAAATGCTCCACAAAGGTAGTTTCAATTCAGAAAGGAGATAAATTTAGTGAAGTGTAATATCCCAAAAATGATTTGGAACAAATGGAAATGAAATATATTCCCTATGTATATGTAGTTAGGAGTCTGATATGTTGCACCCCACTCTCGCAAGACACGTGCCCAACATCCTGAGTAATATCCGAGTACGTACCCTACAAGGGTGGAATATTGAAGCAATCACAATAGTAACTTAATCATGGCATCATCATTAAAAGCATAAATGTCACAATATTTGAAAACCCAAAATTCCTCATTTCATTTCATAAAAACTGAATATATATTGTAACTTTACAAAACATCCATATATGTACATTATTATACCCATCAGAGTTTATAACTCAATATTTGAAACATGCTACACATATGGGGAATTATACAAAAGTTCTAAACTGGATTTTTCAGTCACAACTGACCGACCTTTAAGTCATTGCTTCTATCTAAAAGTATAAGAACTATGCTTCTTGTAGAGTCTCTCTGTCACTAGTATCTTGTCTCGGTCCTGAAATGTTAATGTTGTAATTTTGGTGAGTTTTGCGAACTCAGTGAGGTAACAATTATCGATGGTTCACTCAATTCATACAACACATCATTCACATCATCTTATTTATCCTCATGTGGCATCACATAACACTTTGTTCACAATTTTCACGTTCTCATTCAAATAC
>JAOSBP010000206.1:3154205-3169962 GCA_027563825.1 Erythroxylum mucronatum
GTTTATTTTATTATTTCTTTGCTTTCAATTTAATTATGCTTAATTAATTTTCTTGTCGACTTAATTATTTTAATTTGTAATTTTTTTTATTTTTATTATTATTTCAGTAAGTGACAAAACCTCCATTTTATTTTCGTTTGAACTAGCTAACTTTTACCATTAGAGATTCCTCGTGGGAACGATATCTGCTTACCGCTACTGTATTAATTTGTTTTAACGAAAGTGATTTCTTTTATATTTGATTGCAGGCGACAGCATCACCAATTTGATCACATGAATCTTATGTTTTTTTCATTTCACCTATGCCATGCCTTTTATAATGATATAATAGCCAATCGTTTTTCTTTACTTATCCTATTATTCTTCTTTGTTAAAGATTATCACATGATCGTTAAGATTCTGACTCTCTTTCCACTCATATATCTTTTCCAATAGCTTTGTTATTATCGTCAAGCTTCTCATAAAGATGAAGATGATAAATTACCTACACTAAAACATTTTAAGAAATCACTTAGATGCGATTAATCTCTTATATTCTTAAAATACTTAGTAAAAAAGCATAAGGGGTTGTTTGTTCCTATTTTTTCCTGTTTTTTGTTGTCGTTTTGGTAAAAAGAAAAACAGGTAAGTAAAACATGTTTGACCTATTCTGTTGCGATTTTTTGTTTCTGAAAATAAATTTGACCTATGCTGTTGCGATTTTTTGTTTCTGAAAATAAAAAAACCACAACAGTTTTACAGAAACAAAAAAACATCGTTTCTCTTAATTTTGACAACATGTTTTCTTTAGTAGAAAACAAATACTTTCTATCTCGATTAATAGTAATAATAATAAAAAAAGTACAAATTTTATAATAATAATAATAATAAGATAATTAATTTGGTATAATAAAATTAATAATATTAAAAATATTAAAAATAGTAAGTAGAAAATTTATAACAATAATTAATACAAATATAATAATAATAATAATAATAAAATTATTAATAATAATAATAACAAGAATAACTTAATAATCATAATAATAACTTATTAAAAATTAATAATAAGAAGAATAAATTATTAAAATAATAATAATAATAATTAATTAAATTAATAATAATAAGAATAACTTGATAATAATAATAATAATTATTATTATTATTATTAAAGTTAATAATAATAAGAATAACTTAATAATAATAATAATAACAACAACAACAATAATAATAATAAATTAATAATCATAATAACAACTAATAAGAATAAGAATAAATTATTAAAAATTAATAAAAATAAATTAATAATTAATTAAATTAATAATAATAAGAATAAATTAATAATAAAAAATAAAAATAAAAAACCAAACACATTTTTGTTTTCAGTTTTTTGTTAGAAATCTCAACTAAACAGGTTTTATTTTCAGTTTTTATATTACAAATTTTAACCAAACAGGTTTTCGTTCTTTTTTATAAAAAAAACTAAAAACAGGAAATAGAAACCAAAAACAACAACAGAAAAACAAAAGTAGAACCAAACGCCCCTAAAATCAATTTATCATTTCATTTTTTTAGAGTCGCATTCTTTAATTCAAAGAATAAGATATTTATAATTACTAAAAAACACAGTAAAATTACCAAATATTTGGTTAATTAGTTTTAACCTAAGGTATATATCCCTTATTGGCATTACTCTATCTGGTCATTGTTCTTTTTCCTTTTTCTATTTGTGGTAAGCATTGAGAATCATATGTTCTATTTTAAAATTCTAATGTAAGGTGAAAAGTGGTACCAAAGAATATGTTTGTTTAGGATCCATTAGCACTAACCTTCACTTAATAAGTTGTACCAACTCTAGAAAACTATCCTCCAAAGGATCTTTTTATCTTTGCTTTGCTTTCCCTTTCTCTTTTTAAATAGTATCATATCCTAAATACGATTTTCCATTGCTAATAAGCCAATAGCCAAGCATGCAAGTGGTGTATTTTTCTAAAGGAGTTTAAGCAAATAAAAAGTGAAGCGATGTGTGGTAGTTTTGAAAGGCACAAATAGGAAGGTTTAGGTTTGGTAGTGTCAACCACCTAACGTTCCCAAGTGGTGAAAAAAGGAAGCACCAACCAGCAAATGGGCCTGCAACAAATTCGTCACTCATATTATTTTGGTTTAACATCCGTCAATCAATCAACTTGAATTTGCTTTTACCTGAATTGGATGCTTCTGTAAAAGTCCGATGTCATGCTCCCTTTCTAGAGTACCCCTCATTCTTTGGAGTTCCAACTTCTAACACTTTTTCTGACATGTGGAGGAACTCCCAAATTTCTTGGTTGTACTTACCAACCGCAAATGCACCCTCTCTAGATTGCTTTTGGTTGTCCAAATTTCTTGGTTGTACTTAGTAACACTGTCTATACTAGGAATCTTTATCTATATATGTACCTTATTTCTCTAAAAGTACAAGTAAATCTTACATTTTATGTTAAATACCTAAGAATATTTTTATCGAAAAACAAAAGATGATCAAACTTCTTGAACAGCATTAATGAATATATCGGTTATATATATATATAAATGCCTCTCCTTAATTACTCTCCCATGTGTCACTAACTGATACAGCTGACGGCGGGCAAGAAAGTAATGAATTAAGTTTGAAGGTGTATACATATCTTTCCAATCCAACATCAACAGGTGGTGTAAACTCACTCTTGAGACCTTTCTTGTGTTGTCAGCAAGATCATAAAAGAAAAATGATAAACAGAAAACATTCCACATCTAGCATTTCAAAAGCAAAATACACATGAAAAGAATAACTCTATAGCTACAGTTTTGCTTTCACATCAGATCAACTTAACCTTTTGTCGCTTGTAATGCCCTTGACCTGCATCTGCCACTAACTGGTTAGGAAATAGCTTCCTTTGGCTCAACCCGGTAAGTCTTGTGGCTTCCATTACTGTTCTCTGTTGTCTTAAGCTATAACAACCTTTTGGTATCTGGTTCATAAAAGGGGCTTCGGCTTTTTTTTTTTCTTCACTTTTTTCAATGTCACAGAAACCCTAGAACAGATTTTAAGTAGAGGTGATGGGAAGAGGGAAGATCGTGATAAGAAGGATCGATAATTCGACGAGTAGGCAGGTGACTTTCTCTAAACGGAGAAAGGGTTTGATAAAAAAGGTTAAAGAGTTGGCGATTCTTTGTGATGCAGAAGTTGGAATCGTGATTTTTTCGAGCACAGGAAAGCTCTATGAATTTTCAAACACCAGGTACTTACTTGACAATATGTTCTCCACTCCACTGTTCGCGTCAAGTCCCTCTCTCTCTCTCTCTCTTTCCTTCATTGATGATTAGCAGCAGTTAACTACTCATTTCTCCCTACTGATCTAGCTAGTACTCTCTTTGGGAGGAAAAGTGGATCAATTCGTGCTTGTTTATAACACTCATGGGTAACGTCATTCTTGTTTTATGTTGGATATATCATACTCTTCATCAAATTAAATGTCATCTTCTTGAGTTCTTGGTCGAGTTATGACTCCCAAATCAACCTGGAAAACTTCAAAAATAGTTTTTATGTTCCGAAAATTTTAGCATAGTTGTTACCAGTTACACGTATATATGGTTTGGTAGACCATGAGAAATTCTTCTGCAATACAAGCATTTATGCTTGAGAAAATGAATGTTCTTTGGAGTTAATTGTCGTGTAATGGATGAACTAATATAAAGCTAATAGCTTTAATTTCAACATCATCAATAAGATTTTGGGACCAGGGAACTGGATTTAATCTAGGGAATGAATTTTCTGCTCCTGGGTCATGACTTATTGTTGAAGATATATGTGTCAATACTTAAATGCTAATACTAATCATTTGACATGGGTAATATGTTTATATCTCTAAGCTAATATATACTAATTTTTTGGTAACTACTGTGGAAAGTATTTGTAGTAATGAGAGGTAGCTCTGAGATACTTAGAGAGTAATTATAATCATGGGAGGTAGTTATGAAAAATTTGGAAGATAATTATAGTTATAAAATGTAATTATGAGAAATTTGATAAATAATAATAATAATAATGAAATATGATCTAAATCCTTTATATAGACATTAGATAGAGAGATCAAATCTTTTTTAACTCTTACAACTATTAAGAAATTGACCTCTAATATGATTTATTCTAAATATCCTTAATTATGCGTTAATGGTAGAATTCATAGGCAATGTTTATATATTTTCGACCTATTAGCCTGAAGATTTACCTTGAATAAAGTTCTCGCTTTTAAGTATAACTCAAACTGTTATTTATGAATCTGAAACCTTAATTTGAGTGTAAGTAAGTTGATACTGAAGTCCATTAATTTGAGGTATTTGGTGTGTATCACAGAAATTAGTAGGAAACAACTAGCACCAAAGAATTGATTCCCATAGAAATTGAATGTCATCACAAATGCATTTATTTCTTGAGATTTCATCTTTTGAGTACCAGGAGCTTTTGTTCCTCCTTTAACAACATATGTAGTCAAAGAAGAGAAAATTTATGCTAGAATTTCTTCTTATTTTATGTTATTTCCTTGGCAACTATATTTTCAGTTTTGTCATGTAATATATTAATGAAATATTAAGGATGGGTACTTAACAAATGGTAAGACCTATGTGACTAGGTTAAATGTAGTTAGGGGAAAACCATGCTAAATCAAGTGTGTCTAGAAAAGTAGAGAGTGGCTCTTGAGTGATCCAATCAGTAAAACTTATCTATCATATATCTATCAATCCAAAAGTTTAAGGTTTAAGTAGTAGTTAAGAGGTTGCCTTTCAACTTTAACTTAGAGGATGACTCGTTGGGAATGAAGACATATTGAGTCTGCATATATCAATTGAATCCAACTTATTATTACTTAATTCTGAGTACATAGTTTCTTACGTACTCACTTTTAAGTATAACCCAACATGTTATTTGTTAATCTAAAACCTTCTTTTGAGTGTTAAGTAAGTTGACACTAAAGTCCATTTGAGGTATTTGGTGTGTATAATATACGTCCCGAGGAACAAAATTAGTTAGGGTCCCTTTAATTTAGCCAAAGTTTACAGGAAAATTGGGCATAGAATTTATTCACATTTGAGGTAAGGAAACAACTAGCACCAAAGAACTGATTCCCATAGAAACTCAGTGTCATCACAGATGCATTTATTTTGAAGATTTCAACTTCTGAGTACCAAGTCCTTTTGTTCCTCCTTTTCCAAGATATTTACACAAAGAAGACAAAATTTCTGCTAGAATTTCTTCTTTTTGCATGCTATTTGCTTGGACTATATTGGCAATTTTGTCAGTGTAACATCTTGATGAGATATTAATGATGAGTTTTTGTTCCTCCTTTAACAACATATGTAGACAAAGAAGAGAACATTTATGCTAGAATTTCTTCTTATTTTATGTTATTTCCTTGGCAACTATATTTGCAGTTTTGTCAGAGTAATATATTAATGAAACATTAAGGATCGGTACTTAAAAAATGGTAAGACCTGCATAGCTAGGTTAAATGTAGTTATGGGAAACCATGCTATATCAAGTGTGTCTAGAAAATTAGAGAGTGGATCTTGAGTTATCCAATTAAAACTTATCTATCATATGTCTATCAATCCAAAAGTTTCAGGTTCAAGTAATTGTTAAGAGGTTACTTCTCACCTTTAACTCGGAGGATGGCATGTTGGGAATGGAAACATGTTGAGTCTGCACATATCAATTGAATCCAACTCATCATTACTTAAGTAGGAGTACTTAGTTTCTTAAGTATTTTATCAAAATTACATAATCTGTAAGTTATTACATATACATAATAGTTTATTTAGTACATATTTGAACAGAAATAATCTCCAATAATTTATTTAATATACATTTGAATGATCGTGGTTATAAATTATACCATTATAAAATCTTTAAACTAATTCGGTAAATTTTACAAAGATAATTCAAAGAAGCATTCTTTTCTTAGAACATAATCACTTGTTCACAGAATTGTTGTTCACCCTATTCCCTTTATATCCAACCCAAAATTGTTGTTCCCCTGTTCCTTTTACATGCAACCCATTTATAAATGTAAATGGGTTGCATGTAAAAGGAACAGGGGAACAACAATTTTGAGAATAGGTAAATATGTCTCTCTTTTCTTGACCAAGTTGCTTTGCTGGAATGAATTATGGTACTTAAATAGTCTTATTAATAGATAAAAGTTTTTTTTGTAACTCATCAGATTAAATGATTATGGACAATGACAAAAAGTTTGAAATAAAAGCAAATTGTTTTATCAGGTCTTCTTTGTTTTATAATTTTGGAAAGTTCAATTTAGAAAATGAACTCAATAAAAATATATATACGTCAACAATCAGCAAAATTTTATGCAAGTGTTTGTTACAATTAGTATTATGAACAAGAAGAGAAGAAAGCTAATTAGAATTTTCATATTCTCGTACTCAATTATTGTGAATGGTAGGAAGGAGATTCAACCGAAGAAAAAGCTCATGTAGTCTATGAGAACAAGATAACTTGTATGTTTTTAACGAATTACATCTTAAACATAAATCATTCTTGGGTGGAAGTTAACTATCTTAGATTTGTAGATTCTAGCATACCATATTTATGAATGTGCCATTAGGTATTACTAGTCTGTGGTGTTGTAGTGTAAGAATTAGGGTTTTAATTTATGGTTGTGTTTGAGTTATAATTGATTGTTATTATAATTGCAGCCACATTTGTCGCAATTGCTTCTATGCAGCTGTGATTTAACCCACAGCCCGTAATCCAAAACTTAGATGAGAATGTGTGTAATGAATTGGCATGTCTAGTTACTGAGAACTAAACCCTCGCTAAGGTTGAGTTATGACCAAATGTATTTTCTCGTTGGAATAGTAATGAAAGATGATTTTGTCACTTGCTAAACTAAAGTAAGTCATCTGCTAGTTCATTCCTAGTGTCTTTCCATTTAAAGAGAAGCATTAACTTATCTTTCTGACCCAATAATGTGTAGGGACAACCTGAACTATATGATTCCACTTTTGCATACTAGCTAGGTATAACAAGTATTCGTATTATAATGAAACATTAAGGGTGAAAGACTAGTTTGTTTAATTTTTCTAACTCCTTTAATATATATTCTCAAATACAAATACAACTATTTCTATTAAGTTAATCATTAAAAATTTTGACAAAATTAAGTCGAAGAAACAATTTCCATGTGTTTCTATATATCAAGCTGTTATACCCTAATCATGTATTGCTTCAAGTCTACGACCTATATGCAATTTCCACAACCTTCGATCATGACTTCATATATGTTTGAACCAGATTGAGTTTAACACAACTGTGATCACATGCATTAGCATCATAGAGCATTGCACAAAGTAAGACTAGTCAGACACCTTTAAACCAATAAAGTTTTTAATTCTAGGGTTAAATTACTATAACCCTACAGTTGTACAGCAATTGTGTCAACGAGTTATTTTTTCAGTGTCCAGTGAAGGTGTTGACAAGCTGTTTTCTATTTGTACACTAGGTTTTCTATGTGTACACTAAGTGGCACAAAACTTGAGAATAGCATGAGAACATACAAGCTAGTAACTAGTTACGATTTTGCAATGGTCTTTGCTCTCGCGGATTTATTTCACTCCATTCTCCATATTTTTTAAAAGGGACTGCAACGAATTTCGTTAATGGGCTTACACTACACGAGTTCTGTAGCATTGCCAATGTCGTTTGTTTTATCTCTCTGAATATAGCAGATTCGTGGAAACAGTTGAGTAAGAAGCTAACCATTTTTTATCTACCATCAACAGTATGAAAGCAGTGATTGAACGATACAACAAAACACAAGAGGACAATAAGCAACTGCTGGATCCAACGACAGAAGTCAAGGTACACTCTTCCAATAAGCTCATCCCATTTCCACTACCAAGATTCCTGTTTTACAAGGAAAGTATCATGCATTTCCCTGTTCCTTAAAGGGAGCAATCATGAGCAATTTTATCTCATTAGTCATGCTTAAATAGTTGATTACAATTTTAACAAAATATGCATTAATGTCTAGAAAAATCAATCTTTTGCATCCAAATAATACAAATAATTCTTTAAATTAGTATGAATTTTTGACAAACCTCACCCTTTCAATTAGTAACTTATTTCAAAATAATTATAAGTCTTTTTGTTCGTACTTCTTCAATATTCTCGATCAAAAAAGACCTAGCAAAATACCAATTCGTTTTCAGGGAAGCTCTTCTTTTTCCTCTTAAGATACATTAAAGCAATGAGAAGATACTGAGCAGATGCTCACAACATACGCTTATTAAGTTGTGTGAACGCAGTATTATTATTATGTGGAAATAAACAGATAACTTGTGAACTAATCTTGATTTACTGCACTCATTCCAAGAACATAGAATGGAGAAGCATGCACCAGTAAATATGTATTATCACATGTAAGCTAAATCGTATTCTGCTAAAGTCATCAAAGTTAAATGAACCAATTTGTACCTTGGCTCGTAAGACAAAGACAGGAATGAGGAATAAAGACAGAATGTAGTGCCAGAGGCTACCATATTAGCAGGCAGTGGACGTATCAGGTTTCCTACATCATGCTTTAGGCATAAACACATCCAGAATTTATGGTTAGATCTATTAATACCTCATAGTCACCAGAACCCTAGCTTGTTATTCTTCAATTGGCGAAAAAGTTGCTGTTCAATCTATTATTCATTTCGTGTTCATATTAGCTTGGAATGCATTAAACTCATTTTTAATATTTCCTACCTAGCATGTTTCTCTGATGTATGTTAAAGTTACGTGTACATGAACTCGTAAGAAACGCGTATTACACAATACATAAGCATATAGATCTTCGAGATGTATGCGCTCTAATTAATTTCCTGAAACTGTTCTTAGTTTTGGCAAAGGGAGGCAGCAATCTTACGCCAGCAATTACACAACTTGCATGAGAACCAGAGGTATGATCTTTAATTTAATCTTAGAGACGAATACATCAGAACAAGGCTATCGACATGGGAATTGGACATTAATTGAAACAATAGTCAATCATGTGTTCCGTAACTTCCAAGGTGGTCTCAGATCATGCTTGACAAGAAACAACAGTTCAGCATGTGTTACTTAACTTCCAAGGTGGTCTCAGATCATGCTTGTTAGTTGACCAGCAACTGCGTGAACACATTACAACAAACCATAACTAACTATAAAGTCAATCTTCATGTGATTCCTCAAAACCAGTCAATGACGATCACTCACCTCCTATAAGGCCTAAACAAGAAAATAAAGTTTAAAGCCAAAGAAACTAACAAGAAGCACTGGAATTGGCTAGCAAAACAAAGCTAAAGTTGTGAAGCAGTAATGAGTTTGAACAGTTTTAACATGAAACTAGCCAATATAATCAAGTTCACAGTTCTAGAAAAAAGCTTTATAGTAGCAGCTACACTGAACCAGACCAGCATTTTTAACTTCCTATTTTGTACAATCTGACAACCTAGGCAATTGATGGGAGAACAACTTTATGGTTTGGGTGTCAAAGACCTACAAAAACTAGAGAATCAGTTGGAAATGAGTTTAAAAGGTATCCGCATGAAAAAGGTAAGAGTATCCTTTGTGTTCCAGCTCTATATAGCTTTCAACTTCATCCCTTCCCTTTACAAAATCAATATTTTCTTGCAGGACCAAATTCTGACTGATGAAATACAAGAGCTACGCGAAAAGGTCCTGACAAACTTCTTCATTCTTTCACATGTGTACATTATGATACTTCTTCCAGTCATAATACCAACCTAATTTAGTTCTCAACACAGGGTGCCCTTATTCATCAGGAAAATCTGGAGCTGTATAAGAAGGTAAACTTTTTATGGCAAGAAAACATGGGATTATACAAGAAGGTATCGTGCACCATAAATGGTTCAGACATCCCTATGAAGCTTAAAAAAGACCATTTGAATCCAAGCAACGATCACATGGAAGCAATATTTTGCCAAGCTTACTGATGATGTTTGTCCTTTCAGCTTTACAGTACAAGAGATGCAGATGCGGCAAATGCAAATTGCGTCAACCCACATGGTTTCAACACTGGAGAAAACTCCCACATTTCCATCCATCTCCAACTCAGCCAGCCTGAGCAGGAAAACCATGAGGCAATACCTAAAGCATCAAAATAAAGGTAAAACCAATCAGATCAAAAATTGAGTATGTCACCTGTAGATATATATTTGAAACCAGGAACTATAACTGCATTAAACCATGTCAAGACACTGAGTCATATGTTGATCCCCACCAAGCAAAATACTCCACTATAAAAGAATAAGCTCTTGGAGTGGTCTGATCTATATAAAGCCGATTGGCAACCCATTATATTACTTATGACATCATTTATAATCGCTTCAATGAAACCACATTGCATACAAGAATGTTAAACTAGATCAATTTTCTATGGACACAACTCTTCCCAGATGAGAAAGCATAAAGTTCCTCTTGAAAACAATCATGCCATACTGAATTAAGTCTTCTTGTTGAACTTGGAAATAAATCAAACACAAATTTACTGAAAGTAGAAGTCAAATAACACAGCAGCATTTTACAATTAGATCTTATGAAGCACAGTTCTTTACAACCTGCATAATTAAGAAGGAATGTATATAAACTGAGGCACATGACGTCACCAGTTATAATTGCACTGAAGATTTTGCATGGCTGTTCACATAGGGCAGAAAGTTTAGCTCCTTCCTCCCCCTTCAATGTTGATGTTCAGGAATCCCATGGGCACATTACACGTAAGAGTTGATAAATCATACATGCCTCAATGATGCCAGTTAACGATTGTGAAACATAGTCCTAAAGTAACCTTCCCTAATTTAGGAACGTAGTGCATTCTAATATTCATCCTACAACTTTGCAATTAGCAGATACAATGGTGGATTATACAGTTATTCTCTACAATATAACACATCTGAAATTATACAAACAAGTCCCTCTTGGACAATAAATGCATCATGCAATTTTCACAAACATTTCCGCGACATTAAGAGAGTGGGATCTTTCTTCAGCATTAGAACTATCTTATCTTGAAGTCAGCCAAAAGACTCTTTACAAGAATTCGTAGGCAAAGCACAGAATGTGATATTTCCAACATCGTGCGAAGCATGCAGTAAACAAAACAGCTGTGTGCAATTAAAATTGGTGCCAAGGCCTAGGCATTAGATGATTTTAGATCATACGAAAGAATATAAACTTGCATAATTAGTAGGGGTCGATATCATCTAATAAATTTGAGTGGCATGGCCCAATTACAAAAAGAAAACGAATTCACGAAGTTAAGGCCCAGGTATCTCTCACATATATGCAGATATCTGACGCATGGATGTTCATATCTCTAAGACTGCAACTGGCATTACCTCTCATGTGTGATGGCAACAATTAAGAAAATGTCACACCAGTGCAGATGCTATATTTCTCTGTAATGTGTGCACAAACAAATAAACTTACAACTTTATATATCTCTGCTTAGACATAGCAGTAAAACAACTAGGTTCGTACTGTGCAACTCGAAAGTGGCTAGCCAATCTAGATTTCCAGCTCAATACTTCATTTTCCATTAAATTCCACAATATACAGCATTAACAAAAATTTTAATCTTATATGGATGTTATTCTTTGAGAAAATAAGACAAAAATTTACCGATAAACTATCAACCTTTTACCTCCCACTCCCCCATAAAAGATAGACAGCCACACATATCGATTAACAGCTGAAAAAAAAACCTTGTCGATACCTTGTTGAATCTACATCACAGATTTACACGACTCAGTTCAGAAGTCACGAGAGAAGTGTGGAATGGACTATCAAAACATGTGAAGTTGTGAACATGAGATAGCATTTTCTAGTTTTTTAATGTAGAAATACATAAACAATAGATGGCATGGTTCTTCGGTAGTGGGTCAATCTTGAGAACCATGAAACACAGAAGTTTTTTCAGCAATCAAGTACACCGCTCTGACATGACTTGCAGCATTGTTTGCAGCTCAGAAAAGGAGAACTAAAGATCACTTTCAGTCTCCAAGAATTCACCAAAAAGACAGGGCAGCATCTCCAAAGGAGGAGAGAGGTCATACCTAGAAGTTCCAGACATACGCATGACTGATGACTCAAGACATAAAGGCTGCAGGATGACAATAATAGTTGCCACATAAAATACTACGCAAATTGTTTTGCAAAACCAGCCATTGATTGTATATAGCACTTTACCAAAGAGACAAGGAGAAGAAAGCCCATGTGCTTGATTTTAGGCGGGAGCTTCTACAATATTTTTTTTGCCTTGAACATTGATAATTGTTGAAATTCCACTATCTGCACTAGCTCATGCTTTCATGAATTACTGAACAGTTGACCATCTGCAGTCAAGCACACTTATCACTGTCAAGGCAGGATTTAATTCATCCGCAGAAAACAGATTGTATAAATGGAACAGAAATATAAAATGACAGCTCGGGAGAATTTTGAGTTTCAAGAACCTCTCTAAAGTGAAATTCTGGGGATACCTTGTGAATTTGGTTGGACTAGAGGAAGTCTCAATAAGGGGGAACAAAACGAGTTTCATATAACTCAACATAAGATCCAAGTCAATGTAAGGTGAATTGCACTTAAGTAGTTGGTTGCAACTCTCGTAAAACCAGAGGTCCAGTATACATAGAGTACACCAAGAAAAAAAAAACAACAAAAAACAGGGAGAAGGGGAAAGCATATACTGCCGGAGAAAATTTCTACAACTCAAATTATTCCAAAATTCCAATGACTTGAAGCTTGTAAAAGAGAAAAGATCAAGTAAGCCACATAATGCCCAATGAAAAAGTGCAGAACAATAATATCTTTCCAGAATCACCAAATATTTTAGTCTACTCTTGGTGAGCCCAAACTTTTCCAACCAATGCATTCAGTAATTATCCGTTCAACACTCAACCCCTTCTCATCTTTTGCACATGGTTCCCATTACTAACTTCCCTATTTGGATTCAATAACTTCCCCAAATTCATGTATCTGTAAGCCTTTAAAATTATTAACAATGCAAACCAATTTCCAATACATAGTAACCAGTGTCACAATCAGATTCTACACCAAAGAACCAACACTCTTTAACATTTTATCTTTTCCATTAGTTTCCCCACGCATCTCAACCAAATTCCTTCTCCATATTGACAAAATACAATGTGATGAACTCTTCAGTTCTATTCATATGCATCTTCTCTTCAATTTTATTTCCCAATCAAAACCCATTATCAATCTTCTTACCCTATAATAATGGTTAGGGTTAACTACACTAAATCCTTAAACAATGCTAATGCAACACGCTTACACATCAAACCTTAATAAACCAATTCAAGAAACAACCTTAACGCACCATAAATTCGCAGAACTGCGCATCATACCATACAAATGAAGGACAAGAACCGGAAGTCTTACCAGTAACAAACGATCGTCTTCACTTACAGGTCCTTTCTTTCATATAATTTTTGGGGGTTTTAGGAGATTTATAGCCTAAGAGAAGGTGAAGGGAAAGAAGACGACAAACGTCTCTGTACGATTTTTCATCTTCGTCACTTTCAAGCCTACACGCCACTTCACCGCGCGTTTCACAACATCCTGTCTAGTGGATTTTGGTATGATATCATATTCTACTTAAAAATGACGGAGTAATTAGCAATCACTCCTTTTATGACTGAAGCGTACGGCATCAAATCGTCCCTTTTCATTACGATGTCCTATTTTTTATAAAGATCAAATTTTAAAAGATTATCAAATTCAAATATGATTAAATGTAAACAATTTTTTAAAAATGAGTCCGAAAGTAAAATCGATAAGATAAGAAGTTCAAGGTTTAAAAGGTTCAGTCAGTATTACATCGCTATAAAACTGGCAAAATATTGAATAAAATTAAATAATTTGAAATATTATTAAAAGAGATTGTCCTTATCTATCGTTAGAATTTTAAGTTTAATTAAAAAAGATTGTTAAATAAAAATTAATTGATTTATTTTAATTTATTAAAATGTATTAAGTTACAAAAGTTGATCAATTAATAAATAAACTAATCAGTTCTTAACAACAAGAGTTATTAAAATAAATCGAACGAAAATTTAAAAATTAAATTAAAAAATTAGACAGTTTAAAGTTTTTACGACTGAAAGCTGAATCGGTTAAGTTTTGTAATCATCTGGTGTGAATATTAAAACCCGTTATTGCATGTCTATTTTCCATCTTTAATGTTGCATTTAGCAAAATTTTGAAAAATCAAAGCACTAAAATCTATTTTAATACAAATAAAAAGAAATAAAAAGGACTTATCTGAAAAAAAAAAAAGAAAATTGAGTTTGATAGTGAGCTCAAGGTCTCACCAAAGTTGGGTTTTAATTTTTATTTGTCGAGAATCAAAGTGCTCAAGCGAAATTAAACTATAGTTAATACAAAAATTTCAATATATATTATGCTAAAATATATATCTATATACGAAAAATTCTGTACAAAAGAAAACAAAAACTAAAATTTACATTCGTTTACCTTTGTCAGCTAAATATTATCAGCTTAAATGAATCGTATGAAAGTGGATAAAATGAAAGATCACCAAGCATTAAGTTATGTCGCTATAGGAGACCAAGAAAAATGTGGTACATTTTTGCCCTTAACCTTAAGGGCAATTTTGTCTTTCCCTTTTAAATGAACAGTTATTAATTGTAATTTTGGTTTTCAATAAATTACCGGTTAAGTTACGAAATTCAATCCAGATAAGGGTAATAAAGTGACTCAATAAAGGATCTAAATTAATGGGTCAAAGTCCGGGAGGAAAATGGATCTCTTTCAGTGTGGAACCGGGTCCATATCGGCCTTGTAATGGGGAAGCCCGATATGGAAGCTATATAAAGGTTAAGGTCTCCTACAGTTACTCAGTAATTCACGAGCACAAAGTTCTGACCCGTTGAGAAAGCTCGTGATTGAGCAAACTGTAGAAAGGCTTAGACCGAACAACGGTGAGCAACTTCCTCAACTGACCCAAGAGAATCGGAGCTCGTTTGGATGTCGAAAACTGCTTCGAAAGTCGGAATGGACCCGAAAACAGGTATTCCGCAATTCCTTCATTTTTACCCTTTCCTGTATAATCCTGGGTACGTAATAAGGCCTGTGCTACGTGTTACACGTGGTATCAGAACGGTTACGTGATCGGGTTGACGAAAAATGAAGGTTTTCGGTTTCCATTCTTTACAGTTTTCTTCATTTTTTGATTCGTTTTTCAGCTTTTTTGAGTGAATAATTGAGTAAAAGTAGTGTACATATGGTTAGCTACAAAAAACGGGTCGAAAAAGGGCCAAACGGGGGGAAAATTTGACTTCGGGGTCGCTAGAAATCGCCCTCCCCATCGGAGGGCGATGCAACGTCCGACGCGTGCAACGCACGCGCCCAACATTGCTACAGGGGGCGAGGGAGCGGCGGTACGTGAGGCGCATGCGCAATCACGTCCCGCCAAGTGGCACCACTCAGAGGAGGAGCGTTGCACGCGCCTCACGCTCCCATGGGCTTTGATCTGCGGGCGTGAGCGTGACATGCGTCGCATTCGGAGTGACACGTGGCCTGTCGGATTTGGGACAAGTGTCGGCGCATGAAACGCACGCGCCGCATAGTAGTCGCCCACTGTTAAGTCAATTAAATTGCATTTATTTTGGACTTAATATTTATTGATTTGAGAAATTGTGTTCATAAATTGACGGA